>MU183743.1:0-71029 GCA_016904865.1 Pissodes strobi
TATATTTAATAGGTATATATGATTTATTATATTACACAACTATTTTTGATATAAAATCATAATGTAAACACTAAATAGTACTAAGTGATACAAGATAAACAACAAACAATTAAATACAAAAGCAAATTATGTATATTTCTTCCCTTAGTTGTAAATATGTTCTATATTTTTGTCTGTGCGTCTGGAGGCGATGAGAACAATTCAAACGGTAGCACTAGAAGCCCTGCTAAATCTACCTCTATTACATATCCTCATACAGGGGAATGTAAGAATGGTACAATACCTGCTCAAGCAAAGCGACAAGCCCATCATGGAATGGGAAAGGCATATAAGCTGGAAACTACAGGACAGCGCGGAGATCAAGTATCTCTTCGAAATACCATCAGACGAAACAACCCCAATCTCAGTAGCAATTGTAGGCAGAGAAGAATGGAAGGGGGGCTCTTATAAAAGCAGATCAAGCATGGTATACCGACGGCTTTAAGACCAGTAAAGGGGTGGGAGCCGGGGTCCATGGACCCATGTCAAATATATCCATAAACACGGGCAGTCAAGCCACAGTGTTCCAAGCAGAGGTGGCGGCAATTCAACACTGCGCCATGGAAGTAGAAAAATTGAACATTACAAAAAGGAGGGTAGTCAGATACTCCGACAGTCAAGCCGTCTTAAAAGCAGTTAGTGCACACAAGGTCAGATCTAGACTAGTCAAAGGCTGTATAAGTGTCCTTGAAGGAGTCGGTCGTAACAATCAGCTCACCATTTCGTGGGTTCCGGGACATGAAGGCCATCAAGGCAACGAAGAAGCTGACAAACTTGCAAGACGGAGCGCAAGTAAGACTACTTCAGAGTCTTCAAAACAGCAGTTAAAAGCTAGATAGATAAATAATCTCTATACTGGTGATTACAAACGCCGGGGCAACAATTCATAAAATACATTTCGCCGAAATTTACGGCAGATCTATTGAAGAAGTGAATAAGACGAATAAGGATATTAGTGGGTCAGCTGCTGGGGCAATGTAGAATGAACAGACACATGGAAAAGATCGTCCTGGCAGATAATAGCCGCGGCAGGTTCTGTCAGGAGGAGGAGAAAAACTAAAAACACGTGTAGTGCGATTTTGAGGCTCTCTGCATGCTCAGGTATGCAAGGCTGGGAGAGACCAAACCCAGACCAAAGTTTACAGAATTAAAAATATAAATTGATTCACGCCGCGCCATCGTCAAATTCCACTCCGCCCCTCCCCGCCTGCCCGGTAGACTGGTGCCAGTCTACAGTGGAGAGGTAGGTAATTTAAGTTTATTTTAAATTTGTTTACGGTCCGGCGTAGAGGGTGAGATTTCAAAAATAGCGGTTTGTTTTTGGTGGATTTCTGAGTAAAATGTCTAGTCGAAAATCGAAATATTTGTTCAGTAGTTGATTGTGAAAGACGAATGGCAGACAATATATCGCTCTTTAGGTGCCCAAAAGGGTAGGTATGTATTAGTTTATTATAAGCTTTTATTTAACTTCACTTGTATGATTGGGTCAAATCTTACAAGTTAAATTTGTCCTACTTCCCATCAATGTTCAATATTAATATCGATTTATATTGAGTACAATAGAGTATGTAATAAAAAAAAATTGCAGCTGTCGAGCCTGGAAAAGTGCCTTAGAATTTATAGGCTCCCACAAATATGCGAATGATACACCAATGTAATGTCATAGCCGTATTAGAATGTGTGGTTTGCATTTTAATGAAAACAGTTTTGCAAATTCTTCTAGAAGCTGTATACATTCATATGCTGTTCCATCAACCGTGTTACCAACTAAAAAAGGTAACTTTTAATCAGATTTTGTGCATTTGCAAAATAATGTAAGATGGGAGCAAATATAGGTTTATCTAAAAGTCTATTACTTTAAATTTTGTGCTAATTCATTATTGTGGTAAAATTAAGAAATATAGAAATTGCTAAAATGTAGACAATTAGTTTTGCAAAACTTTTTCCAAAATAATTTGTAAAGTTTTGCAAAACTATGATGTAGTTTATCCCAAAAATAAATTAAAATAAAGAATTTTGCACGGGGTATTAAATTTCATTCTTGAAGTAAAAAATAATATACTTTACAAATTTTATTTAAATATGCAATCGTATTTACCGTAGTTTTTTTAAAATATGCTGAATAAGGCCTTTATCTTTTCATCTTTTTTTGTGACTTCACAAAATATATTTTTCGAAATTTTAAAGAAAACATATTTCATTATTTAAATTCCTCCATTTATTACTTACTAAGCGGAAAATTTTACTCGATGTTCCCAATAGCCTTTTGACCAAAGTAAATAGCGTCAAACTCGGCTCTTATTGCCTCAATACCCCCTACATTTTTTTACCGTCGCGTTGCGTCCTCAGCTCGCCTTTGATATGACGATTTCATTGAATTGGCGCTTAGTGCACCAACTGATATTTTTAATTCTGTAAACTATACCCGGACCTGCAAGGTACATGGGGAAGCCGGTTTTCCATTAGTGGAGACTGATTAGGAAGACCGGACTGGATGAGGTCCTCTAAGCATAGTTCGGAGTGCTACAATAAACCTGCATAGGTTGCAGTGAGAGAGGTGGGTACCAGCGCCAACTCCCTTCAATTCTAATCTAATCAAATCTAATCTAATATTTCTGTGGATTTGTCAGAAAAACCTGTTACGTTTTCTACACCGAATCCTACATTGAAAATTTAATTATGATCTGGTAGAGAAGAGAGAAAAAGGTTAGTCTCACAAGTATATTATCCCTATAATACTTAAAAAATTAGTTTGTATTGTTATCCAAAAATAGCATTGGTGGTATTAAGTAAGTGAGGAACTTAAATACTTATGTACAGATTTACAGTTTTCTCTAAACTGTAAAAAAATAGATGAAAACAATAGGTATATCAAACACAAAGCTTTACAAGCTTATTCCACACGGGGTTACAGTCGTACATATTAAATTAAATTAACTTAATGCATTCATAATGATATTGTTACGGCTAGCAACGTTAATGAAATTAACGGAAGTTCTTCAGGCCACGGGGAAAATTCCGGGAGCCAATAGAAGATAGGCAACGTAACCGTGGCAATCACTACATCAAATCAGTGCTATAGGTGTGGCAGGACTGGGCATTTCAAAAGAGACTGCCGAGTACAACTACGGTCTAGATCTCCATCCAGAGATGCTAGGGCCTCCAAGTCAAATCAGGAAAACTTCAATTAGTCAACATTGCAGGGCGGGTGTTGGCTAAAGAAGATAAGGCCCCCAGGATCGTCTCCATAAAAAGCCTAGGAAAAGCCGCCGACAGTCTAACTATTAAGGGAAAGATCAACGGAAGAGCCATAACAATTATTGTTGACACTGGTGCGGCGGTATCTTTGATAAGGTCCAACAGAGTAAGTAGAGTAGAAGTTCTACCCATATCAAAGAATGTCGTTTAACGTACGGTTACCGGTGAGACAGCTGAAGTACTAGGGGAAATGGATATTGAACTTCAACTTGGAAGAATTAAATTACACCACACAGTGTTAGTAGCCGACATAGAAGACGAATTTATTTTGGGAATGGATCTCAAAACATGGAGCCAACATGGATTCCCTTTTGACAGTATGACAACGTTGTTGTTTTGATGTAGTTTGTGCCTCTTGTGGATGTGTTCTTTTGTTCCAACTGACAAGTAACACTGATGATGGCGAAGGCCGAAAGCGCTCTGTTACGCTGATTAGACGTCCTTTTGGATTAAATTTATGCATGGAATACAAAAGCTTTTATTTAGTAATCTTCTGAAGTTTGGCACCGAAGAGTTCATCCTTACCAAAACAGACGATGGCACACCGACTAAAGTAGTAGCGGCATGTACTGTAAGAATAAGCGGAAATACCTAGCAGATAATTTTTGGGAAATTGGAGAAGGATTTTGGAGGCTGCATCGGACTCATCCAACACCACGATTTGCCTTGTAAACACCTCGCAGGCAAAGCACTAGTCAAAACTGACGGTGAAATACCGATAAGGATAGCAAATATTTCATCTAATTCCATCAAAATCAATAAAGGAGATGTAATAGCCATTTGCGAGCCGGTGCAGTGGGTAACCAGTTGTGAAACGCAGTCAGAAGTAACACCCTCAACATCACCTAAGGAAGTCCTAGAACAATTCCAGAAGTCGTGGCATCATCTGTCTTCCGAAGAAATGAAAAGAGCTACACAATTTATCAAAGAGCAGAGCACAACATTTGAAAGGAAAAATGACAATACTGGAAGAACGAACATCATAAAACATAAAATCGACACTGGAAGTGCTCACCCCATACGGCAGCATCCTCGGAGGCTACCAGTGACGAAGCAGCAAGAGGTTACCACATTAGTCATCAAAATGCTTGACGATGAAATTATTGAAGAATCATCAAGCCCATGGTCGTCTCCTGTTGTTTTAGTCACCAAGAAGGATGAGACTATCAGATTCTGCGTGGACTATAGAAGGCTCAATAACGTCACCAAGAAGGACAGCTATCCACTTCCCAGAATAGATGATACGTTGACGACACTAGCAGGATCTCATTGGTTTTCGACACTCGACTTAAAGAGCGGCTACTGGCAAGTAGGCATTGATAAGGGAAAGACTGCATTTTCTACCGGAAGTGGGTTATATCAGTTTAGAGTTATGCCCTTCGGACTATGCAATGCCCCTGCTACTTTTGAGCGTCTTATGAAAGTTGTTCTACGAGGCCTTATTTGGAAGACAGGCCTGGTCTATCTTGATGATATAATGGTAATGGGAAAAACTTTCGAAGAGCACCTACAAAACCTGCATGAAGTTTTTACTAGAATCAAGAATGCTCAGCTCTTACTGAATCTTAAGAAATGTTATATTTTCCAACAAAAAGTTGAATTTCTCGGGCATGTCGTGTCATCAGAGGGAATCCAAACCGATCAACGAAAGATTACAGCAATCAAAGACTGGCTTCGTCCTCGCTACAAACGCAAACCGCGGAGCTTCCTTGGATTATGTACTTATTATAGAAGATTTGTGGAAGGATTTGCAAATATAGCTTCACCTCTACATAAGCTCACTGAAGAACGAGCAAATTATAACTGGGATCATAACTGTGATTCTGCGTTCCGGAAATTAAAAGCCGCTCTATGTTCTAGTCCAATATTGAGATATCCGGAACAAAAGGGTAAATTTGTGTTGGACACAGACGCAAGCAACACCGGCATCGTAGCAGTTTTATCGCAAGTACAAGCAGGAGAAGAACGAGTTATCGAATACTACAGTCGAACACTTTCGAAACCTGAATGTAACTACTGTGTGACCCGAAAAGAGCTTTTGGCAATAGTACGCTCTGTTGAGCATTTCCATCAATATCTGTATGGACAAGAATTTCTGATAAGGACTGATCATGCAGCACTTGGATATGAAACAGCTTGAAGGGCAGGTAGCCAGATGGCTTGAAAAGTTACAACAATATAACTTTAAGGTTAAGCACAGGGCAGGGAGATTGCATAATAATGCAGATGCTTTATCCAGAAGGCCATGTGAGGATAATTGTAAGCATTGCCAAAGAATAGATCAACGAGAAGGAATTACTCCTATTAGGCAAATGAAATTTGAGGTTGATCAGCAGTGGACCACAGAGCAACTTAAAAAGGATCAGCTAGAGGATAGTGAAATAGCACTATTGCTAAAAGCTAAAGAAGAACATCAGCCAAGACCAAGCTGGAGAGAGATATCAACTAAAGGATTTGCTTTTAAAGCTCTGTGGGCTCAGTGGGACTCCTTGGTGGTGGAAAATGAACTTCTTAAACGAGCCTGGGAAAGCGCCGATGGAAAAGTAGTGAAGACACAGTTAGTGGTACCAAGGAAGAAGATATCGGCAGTTCTGGAAGAAGTTCATAATGGAAAGTCTGGTGCTCACCTCGGAGTGAACAAAACGATTGACAAGATCCGCGACAGATTTTACTGGATCAACTACTGCCAGAATGTGAAATCATGGTGTCGGCAGTGCTCAACCTGTGTCGCAAGTCAAGGGCCCAAAACAAGATCTAGGGGAAAAATTAAACAGTATAATGTGGGCCTACCGTTTGAACGTATCGCCATTGACATAGCTGGCCCTTTTCCAGAAACTAATAATGGTAACTAGTAGATTTTAGTGGCAATTGACTACTTCAGTAAATGGCCTGAAGTATTTGCGATCCCCAATCAAAAAGCTGTTACCATTGCAGAGGTCCTCGTGAATAACCTATTCAGCAGATTTGGTGTTCCATTAGAGCTGCACTCAGATCAAGGACGCAACTTCGAATCCAAGGTTTTCCAGAAAGTCTGTGATTTACTCAACATCCACAAAACACGGACTACCGCCTTACATCCACAATCAGACGGCATGGTTGAAAGGTTTAACAAGACCATTGAAGAACATTTGTCAAAGGTCGTAGATGAACATCATAAGGATTGGGACCAACACATACCACTATTTTTAATGGCTTATAGATCAGCAGTCCATGACACGACAGGATTAACGCCAGCCATGGTTTTATTTGGAAGAGAACGCCGTTTACCATGCGACCTATTATTCGGAACGCCAGACAACCAGGATATGGAAATTCAAGACTACGCGGACTCCCTTAAGGAAAAGTTACTATACATCCATGAGAAAACACGGAGAAAGTCAGTGACAGAATGAAGACACGATATGATCTCAAAGCTAATTCTATGGGATTTCAGATGAACGATAAAGTCTGGTTATATAATCCGCAAAGGAAGAAAGGAAGATCTCCCAAGCTAACGCCAGTATGGGAAGGGCCCTATACAGTCATCAAAAGAATTAATGACGTAGAATTCAGCGTAGCCCCAGAAGCAAACTGAAAGTTGTCCACCTCGACAGGCTGAAAGCATATCACGGACATGAAGTATCTGATCGGGACGATCAGGTTTAAGAGGGAGGCAATGTCACGGCTAACAACCATCCGAATATTTTTGTGCTACCCTATAGAACTAGCCGCAATGCCGCTTCTCTGTCTGTATGAGTCATCGCCGGCCGGCCGCGAAGATTCAGGAACGCCAGAATTATCTCGATGCCCCGGTCGAGAATCATATACGGTGGCTTCGGAATACTTCCCGAATATTCGTGATAGATTTGAAATTGTATATATAATGTGCAGACCTAAGGCGAATGAGAGTTACCTAGTTAATCATTGAGTGTTGAATTGTAAAGAGCTAATATTAGTAAAGTTATAAGAGTAGTTTAGTGCGTTCAATTGTATACAGTGGTAGATAATAAAAAAAGTATTAGTTTGAAATAGTAAAAGTTGTAATTTCGTTCAGAACCCACGGGAAAAACGTAACAATATTAATTCACAGCATGCTTCTACTGATCTCTGAATGGATTCGATATTTTAATTCATAACTTCCAAAAATGATTCTAGTTTAGATGCATTTCTAATTTTAACTTTTACATCTTGCTTCGTCAGTTCTATTTAATGTAACTGATGTAAATTTCCGGTGACAGTTCCAAATACGATTAAGTGCTATTTTGCTACTTTTTAGATACCCCACTGTTACTTCTGGCGTAATTGCTTCATATACAGTAAGTGAATCGTTTAAACATCAAATAAATATTGGGCTCTTTTGGGCTTTAACATTCCAATTGGGATTGAAAAATCAAAACGCGTTACGAAAGGAATCTTTTTATTAACATTACTCTCCACTTTTGGC
Organism: Pissodes strobi; assembly: GCA_016904865.1. Lineage (NCBI taxonomy): Eukaryota > Metazoa > Arthropoda > Insecta > Coleoptera > Curculionidae > Pissodes > Pissodes strobi. The sequence continues at coordinate 7,721 of MU183743.1, forward strand.
AATATTTTTTTTAGTTTCTGCAATAGAATTTACATATTTTCCGATTTTAAAATTAGGTTATTCCATATCAAACCACTAAAAAGAATTGCATTTTTTCAGTATATATTGGATAATGATTAATAATATTTTAGTATGTTATGTTTCTGGGCCCAATCATGAAAAAATCTAGGTACTAAAATAAGTAAAATAAAAAAAAAAAAAAATGTGTTAAGTAATGGTCTTGAAAAGTCAAAGGGAAACCAGCACGGTTTGAGAAAATTAATATATAGATTTGTTTAATTGTAGCTTGTCGCCAATATCTGGTGATGGATCCATATTCTTTTATTAGTCGGTTTAGTCAACACTTCACGTTTCTATTTGCAAAGCCCTCTGGAGTCATAGTAGAAGATGTTCCCTCTGATGGTAAGTTTTTGCCACAACAAATGGCTCATATCATCACACTGGACCTAAATCCGTAGTAGAATTAATAGCATTTTCATATGTTGTTAAGAGATCTTGTTAAATAAGACTAGCCTTCACATAAAATCATTTTTATTCTCTTTACAATAACACATTAAATTTTCTATAAGAAAGTATTACAATAATTCGTATTTACAATTAACAATTCAAACAATCATCCGCCAAGCAAAAGAATTTAAAAACATATATTAATAGCATAACAATCAATTTTATTAATAATCAATCTTATTTAGTTTTACATTTCCCCCAAAAAATATCTCTCCACTTGGAAAATACATTACACGAATTTTAAAAAGCTTAGTATCACTGAAATGAGCTCTTTATGAAAAGGTTACATTAAAAATATAAACATTGACAAGATGGTTCGGCAACATATACCCGGAAAATAAAAGTGAATTTTTGTTCTCACAAAAGACTGAGTAAGGCCTAATGTGATGAAAAGCTTCAACAGCCATAGTTTACGAAATTCATACTTATTTTCAATCAATATGTAACACGCAAGTATTAGTCTTAACAGCAAAGTAAATTTAAATCAGGTATAAGTTTATCCTTGTCTGAAATAATCTTCTGTAAACCCTTCTGAAAGATCATGCGAGATCTATATCATGTCCGATGGCCTAACTAAGAGCCTCTTTAAACGGATTTAGGCTTTGCGCTTAAGCCTAAGTAGTCGATGCCCATGCAGAATCAATGACTGTCGGCCTCTTGGCCGTACGCTCGGTCCTACTTCTACCACAGCCGCCTTGAAGGTCAGCCGCGAAGTAACACGGGACAACGCCGCTTTAGGGTGGAGATGAAGATACACCTTATTTTAGTCATTTGAGTCGGTTCCAATACGTTATAATCAATTTTAATAGATTTGGTTAGTTTGGGTTAGTTTGGTTAGTCGTCTAATAAATGTTCGGATAGTTTCTCTTAGTCGCAACTTTTTTTACTTATGTGAGCCGGTTCCGTTACGTTATAATCAATTTTGGCTAGTCGTCCAATCAACGTTCTGATAGTTTCCCTTAGTCTTAACTTATTTTAGTCATTTGAACCGGTTCCGATACGTTTTAATTAATTTTAATGGATTTGGTTAGTTTGGGTCAGTCGTTCAATCAACTTTCAGTTAGTTTCACTTAGTCTCAAATTATTTTATTTTCATTCATTTGAGTCAGTTCCGATCCGTTATTATCAATTTTAATAGATTTGGTTAGTTTTGGTTAGTCGTCTAATCAAATTTCGGTTAATTTCACTTAGTATCAGCTTATTTTAGTCATTTGAACCGGTTACGATACTTTATAATCAATTTAAATAGATTATATTATTTTTGGTTGATCGTCGAATCAACTTTCGGTTAGTTTCCCTTAGTCTTAACTTATTTCGGTCATTGGAACCGGTTCCGATACGTTATAATCAGTTTTAATGGATTTGGTAAGTTCTGATTAGTCGTTCAATTAACTTAGGGGTAAGTTTAACTTAGTCTCAAATTATTTTAGTTATTTGAGTCGGTTCCGATACGTTATAATCAATTTTAATAGATTTGGTTAGTTTTGGTTAGTCGTCTAATCAACTTTCGGTTCATTTCACTTAGTCTCAACTTATTTTAGTTATTTGAGTAGGTTCGGATACGTTAAAATCAATTTTAATAGATTTGGTTAGTTTTGGTTAGTCGTCTAATCAACTTTCGGTTAGTTCCACTTAGTCCCAACTTATTTTACTTATTGAAGCCGGATCCGATGCGTTATAATCAATTTTCATAGATTTGATTAGTTCTGGTTAGTCGTCCAATCAACTTTCGGTTACTTTCCCATGATTTTAACTTTTGAACCGGTTCCGATACGTTATAATCAATTTTAATGGATTTGGTTAGTTTTGGTTAGTCGTCAATTTACTTCCGGTTAGTTTTACTTAGTCTCAAATTATTTTACTTATTTGAGCCGGTTCCGATATGTTGTAACCAATTTCAATAGATTTGGTTAGTCGTCCAATCAACTTTCGGTCAGTTTCACTTAGTCTCAATTTATTTAACTTATTTACGCCGGTTCCGATACACTATATTCAATTTTAATTTATTTGTTTAGATTTGGTTAATCGTCCAATCACCTTTCGGTTAGTTTCACTTAGTCTCAACTTATTTTAGTCATCCGACGCGTTATAATTAATTTTAATAGATTTGGTTATTTTTGGTTAGTAGTCCAATCAAGATTTAGTTAGTTTCACTCAATCTTAACTTACTTTAGTCATTTGAACAGTTTCCGATACGTTATAAACAATTTTAAGAGATTGGGTTAGTTTTAGTTAGTCGTCAATTCAAATTTCGGTTAGTTTCACTTAATATCAACTTATTTTAATCATTTGAACCGGTTACGCTACGTTATATTCAATTTTAATAGATTTGGTTAGTCTTGGTTAATCGTCGAATCAACTTTCGGGTAGTGTCACTTAGTCCCAACTCATTTCAGTCATTTGAGTCAGTTGCGATACGTTATAATAAATTTAATAAATTTGGTTAGTATTGGATAATCGTCGAATTAACTTGCAGTTAGTTTCACTTTGTCTCAACTTATTTTACTTATTTCATCCGGTTCCGATACGTTATAATCAATTTTAATAGATTTGGTTAGTTCTGGTTAGTCATCTAATCAACTTTCGGTTAGTTTTTCTTAGTCTCAACTTATTTTACTTATTTGAGCTGGTTCTGATACGTTATAATCAATTTTAAAAGATTTGGTTAGTTTATGTTAGTCGTCTAATCAACTTTTGGTTAGTTTCACTTAGTCTAAACTTATTTCACTTATATGAGCTGGTTCTGATACGTTTTAATCAATTTTAATAGATTTGGTTAATTTTGATTAGTCGTCTAATCAACTTGCGGTTAGTTTCCCCTTCCTAGATCTCTGGTTAGTTTCACTTAGTCTCAACCTATTTTAGTCATTTAAGTCGGTTCCGATACCTTATAATCAAGTTTAATAAAGTTGGTTAGTTTTGGTTAGTTGTCTAATCAACTTCCGGTTAGTTTCACTTAGTCTCAAGTTATTTTACCTACTTGAGCCGGTTCCGATACGTTATAATGAGTTTTAATATATTTGGTTAGTTTTGGTTAGTCGTCTAATCAACTGTCGGTTATTTTCACTTAGTCTCAATTTATTTTCCTTATTTGAGCGGGTTCCGATACGTTATAATCAGTTATGCATAAACCGTGTCGTGACGTTCGCTAACATTTTCCGTGTCGTGATGCGACCTTGGAAACTCACTGTCAAGAAACCAAAGTATTCATCTGAACCGGCTCCGATACATTATAGTCAAATAGAATATTTCTGGTTAGTTTTCGTTAGTCGCCAAAATTCGGTTCGTTTTGGTTAGTTTTAACTTACTTTAATTTGTGTAACCTATTTCGATACATTTTAGCCCGTTTTGGTGCTATTGGTTACTTTTGATTAGTTTTGGTAAGTCATTCAATCAGCTTTCCGATATGTTATAACCAATTTTAATGTTTTTGGTTAATTTTGGTTAGTCGCCAAAATTCGGTTAATTTGTGTTATTTTTAACTTACTATAATATTTCTAATCTGTTTCGATACGTTTTAGCCATATTTGGTGCTTTTGGTTAGTTTAGGTTAGATTGGGTGAGGTTGGGTTAGATAGTCGTCGTGGGTAGTCGTTCAATCAATATTCTGTTAATTTCAGTTAGTTTTAATTTTAGTCATTTCAATCGGCGCCGATACGTTAAAATTGAATTTAATGTTTTTGGGTAGTTTTGGTTAGTCGCCAAAATTCGGTTCGTTTTGGTTAATTTTCTTACTTTAATATTTTTAATCTGTTCCGATACGTTCTAGCCTTTTTTGGAGCTTTTGGTTACTTTCGGTTAGTCGTTGAATAAACTTTCGGTTAGTTTCAGTTAGTTCCATTTTATTTTAGTAATTTGAACCGGATCCGATAGGATATAATCAATTTTAATTTTTGTAGTTAGTTTTGGTTATTTGCAAAATTTCGATTACTTTGAGTTAGTTTTAATTTACTTTTATTTTTTTAAATTTGTTCCGATTCATTTTAACCATTTTTGTGCTTTTGGTTACTTTTAGTTAGTTTGGGTTAGTCGTTCAATCAACTTTCGGTTAGTTTCAGTTAGCTTCAATTTATTTTTGTCATTTGAACCGATTCCGTCCTCAGAAACAGACTAACACGATCTCTCACGTATATTACGAGATGTGCCAAATGTAGCAAGCACTTTTTCGTGATTTGATACCCCATAATAGGAAAACAAAAACATTTTCAATGTTAAAATGGGCTTTCGATGTTTGTTTCTTTAAAACTAAAAATGGTACCTACCGAAGGATGACATTATAAAAACCAAAAATTAATACATACCTTTTGTTTTTTTTAAAGTATTAATAATAATATTTCCTAAAATAGCACACGACACACGACATATGAATTATTAATGTTTGTTGTGATACTTAAGCCACCACGTTGCTGGTTTTGGATAAAATGTTCCTTACTTTGTACTTATAGTACATTTAGAAAATCCGAATTAAAATTTGAAATGTGTTTTGTGTTTGTGAAACTCGTGCATGCTACCAATAATAATAATTTGTTTTAGCTAAGTTTCATTACTCAAAACGCATCGTTTTTATTTCTTTCTTCCAACCTAATCACAACAATTACTCTGTTTTTTATTTTTCGCTTTATGCAAGTGTCATATTTTCATACATGGAATTTGTTAAATATGTCTAGCATTTTAGTAACACAAATAAAACGCTCATGATTGAATCTTGGTTGTGTTATATATACACACCTCTATAGGTACATAAATAGAAATACATACTTATTATTCAACTACATTCAATCAGGAATTCAGGATTAATAATATCAGGAAATCATAACCAAATTAATTAAGATTAAGCTGATTAAAACAATATAAATTAAAAATCAAAATTAAGGAATTATACGTTAAAAAATTAAATATATCTTAAAACATATTTGATTAGAATATTTAGATTTATCTTTTTTACTAGTACCGCCTTTTTAGCCTGTAAAATTGTACTTATATAATCTTTGATGATTTGTAACTTTTAAGTTAAATTTGTTTTTGTATTTCTTATTTTTTAAAACTGTGACCATCAAGTCAATATTGACTTATATTGTATATGATTTTAATGTTCATTATAAAGTCTAGAGTTCAATTTATCACTTTATTGCTGCACTGTTTGTATAACTAGGTAAACGTTAATTATGTTTAGTATGTAAAAGTATCCGAACACCACACTTTTACATTAATTTGTGTATGAAGTTTGTTTCACAGGTTCTTTCATGTTAGTATTTCTATGCTTTTCCTTTTAATACAAGACAAAAAAAATCAAGTCGAGTATTTGTTCCCACGTTTATGATGCACTCTGTATGTATAACAATATGTTTATCCGATCGGACGAAAAACTACACCTTTCCGATGTGTTTTCTCGCCGCAAAAGTCATCATTCCAGTATATTGTATTCCTTGCTTAGCGACATGCAATAACTGTACGGAAATAGGCAATAACTGTAAGGGAATATAACATTTCCGTCCTAGGACGGGAATATAATATTATTGAAACGCCTTGTTTGTCAGATCTGACGTTTATCAAAAGTATTTGTAAATTATCAACGAAAAATCCGGTAAAAAATGCAATTTAATTAGAAGTGCCGAAAACCAGGGACCTGTTTCCATTAAAATTGCATATAAATTTGTTAAATGTCACGTGACTAACATATCTCCGGGCAGCGTTGCCGGTGTTTCTACTTCGGAGCTAGGGGTAAAGGTGACTGTGTTCCCACTATCTCTCCGAGATATCGGAGGGAACAATACCCAATTCTATAATAGAGGGAATAATACTTGCCAAAAGCAGGCAGCTCTAGTTCCTAAAGGGCTCGAGTTCTTAAGTCAATGCTTAACACGGAAATTTCCGTTAGTTTTTTAAGTTAAGTTTTAAAATACAGTTCTAGACAATGTCCTCTGATTCACTATTCTAGACAAAAACGCATAGGCAATAGAATTCAGAGAGTAAGCGAAAAGTAAGTGGTCAAATACGATATGATACGGTATGGTCACAGCTTATAAGTTGTTATTATAAGCTGTCGTATGGTGTTGATATCAGTCGTTACAGACAAAGCTATGTCTTTCAGAAGGGGGTCGTTCTTGATAAAATGCCGAGTTTCATCATTTTAATGATATGCAAGTAGAAGTGCATTGTTAAAATAACACTAATAAATCAGTGGTGCACACGAACCCACGATTCTCAACGGTTTGTTGCTTATATTACTCTATACACTTATAGCAGCCGTTCACTATAAGCTACCTTATTTGAAACCTAGGCGCGATGCTAAAAAATAATTGATAATAACTGGATCTCTTTATAAAATATTGCTTTTGATACTATTCTGGAATTATATATAGTGTTATTTTAATAATACATTTTTACTGTCTCTGTACTGTTATGATAATTTATATGAAATCAGTGTATCAAAGCATGCATAAAAGGGATACTCTATATTTTAATTTAAACAAATATACCAACTCGAGTTACCACACCAAAAGTCAAACTATTTTAAATACAAATGGATGTATTTTATTGAATTATATATAATGTTAAAGGCAAATAAGAAATACGTATATAACAATGTAAATACAATTTTAACTTTAAATTGTAAACGTTTAGAAGCTATTTACAAAACAGAATAATTAACAATTATTAATACTGCTAGTGCATTTGTGATTTAAACCCATTTATTGACTTTGCTTAATTATGCATATTATACTGGTTTAAAATGTGTGTGTTAGATTATTATTTACTTTACCTCCAATCTTAGGTTATTTTTGCAACTTTTTGTTTTCTGGCTTGAACTTGACGAAGCCTCTTTTTGCATTGTTCCCAAACTATTACAGCTTTCAGGTTGTTCTCATTTTACTTATTTGATGGTTTTTATTTACTTGAATGTTTTAAATCCAAAATCGGTCTTTGGCTCGACAACTGAACACTGAGTTAAAAATTGTGCATTTTGTTATTTACTGAAAATTTTATTTCAAGTTTCATTACCTGCTACCCGAAAAACATTGTTATAATATAAGAAATAAGCGAAAAGCAAATAATTAATTAAGAGTCATTAACCACAAGTGATTTGTGTAAGTGAGGACGAGTATCCTTTTTTTTCCTAAGAGACTTGTATGTCATAACATCCATGCCTAATAGCTTATATTTGTGTTTTAAACATTCTTTTTAAATTTAGGCTTAGATAAAAAGGCGATAGATTTTTGATTGTTTTATAGCAGTGGCACACACACTAAAGGGAGCTCCTATGGCACTCAACGAGCGGTGTGTGTGTGCGAAGATATTGATTGACACGATTCTTAAATAGTTGCAGGTTGTAATTTGAGGAAAACAGATGTCCAGCGAGTGAGTTCCACAGTGATGCAGTGCGCCAGACAAAGGAGTCCTTGTAAAGCCACGTTCTAGCGGTTTCCAGTTCTACGACGAACGGGTGCGCTCTAGCCACCTGTCGCGACTGTCTGACAGGCGCTGCTGAGGACGGGATGATACGGGCCAAATCCCGGGAACATCTGCGGTAAAAATATCTATAAAACAAAGAAATCTCGGCGACATATCTGCGGTGTTCCAGACTATCCAGATCCCGGGCCAACCCCGGGTCACCAACGAGACGCACAGCTCTTTTCTGAATGAAATCCAGCAGCTTTAGGGTGCTCTTAGGTGCGACACCCCAGATGTGTGAGCAATACTCTACGCACGGTCTTATTTGCGCTTTGTAGAGCAAGAGTAGCTGCTGCGGTGTATATAGTTTTTGTTGCGAAATAGTGCAACAAGCTTCTGCGAGGCTGACTTGCGATGCTAGCAACATGGTTATGCCAGGACATATTCTGTATAAAAACCACATATATATCAAGTATTTTACCACCAGTGCTGATTTTGAGTGTATCTAGATTTCAGTAAAGTAAATTGTTTAAAGAAACAAAGCTCAAAGAGGAGAACCGAAATGGAAGAAGAAGGTATGTTCTCGAAGCAATTTACAAAGAAACGGAGGAAACGCCCTTTTGGTAAGATGTCTTGGCATATTTAAGGAAGAAATACAAGTCTGAAACTTTTGCAAGGTAACAAAACGACTCTAGAGCAAAGATCCTGAGATAGTATGTAGTTCTAGATGCAACAGTAAAGAATCTCACTTGATGGAAGAAAATAACGTTTTCGGTTACTCCAAGACTTCGACTCCATCAGTCTTGGTTAATCACAATTCTCAATATTTACAAGAAAACGACAGTTGATAATCCGCTTCAATTAGATACCTGAAGGCAAGATAAAAACCAATATTAACATGAATGTAGGTTACCCGATTTAAGTAACAGCGGGCTTAGAGGTGGAACGATTTCCAGGGGCACAGCCTACTATGGGTCTGGTTGGCTATAATTACGTTTAATAATGTTCTAGAGTTTAGTAAAAATGGATATATTCCACATAGGCTTCAAAGGGGCAAAATTAGCCATATTCTGTACATGGATGACCCTAAACTGTATTCTGCTAATTATGGTCAATTAAAAGAGCAAGTGCTACTAGTCTCATTCTTTAGTCAATCAATATGTATTAATTAGATGGGTAGCCGATTTAAGTCACTACTAGCTTGGATGTGGAACGATGTATTTTCCAGGGGCTAAGCCCATTATGGTACTGATTGGCTATATTTACATTTAACAATGTTCTGGAATTTAGTAAAAATGGATATATTCCAAGTAGAAGCCCCAGGGACATGGATGACCCTAAGCTGTATGCTGCTAATCATAGTCAATTAAAAGAGCAAGTGCTACTAGTCTCATTCTTTAGTCATTCAGTAGGTAAGCGTTTTATGTTAAGGGAAGATTTTTTTCACTCACGCTAAGGCAGATAAAGCGAAGTCGAACGACTGTAAAAGGGAAAAATCAACATTTATTAGTCGAAATGACATTGAGATGATTTTGAAAGAGTCACCTGCCTAAAATTGTTTAATGGTGAACACTGCATTTATAATGGATATTGCCGGAGCTTGCAGGTGTGATGAACTGAGAAAGTTATGCGTATTCAGAAACCATCTTAACCACTGACCCAAACCAATAATTCTGTTAAGAGTTTTGCAGATGATGGTACCCTTGTCTCCCAATTTGGATCAGTAAAACCTTTACCAGCGACTGAGACTTATCACCACAGACAGGGGCAGATAACAACAATTAATCAAGATTTGGAGAAAGTTCGAATTTGGAGCGACAGGAATTTGGTCCAGTTCAGTGCAGCAAAAACACAAGCAACCACGTATACCAAGAAAGCCAATACGGCTGGCCCTGACACCATTATGGCAGGATCGACCATTCCTCCACCTTCATCAATCGGACTACTTGGTGTCTCTGTCAACAGCAATAAGTTCTGACATGGCCACGTTGCTAACATCGCAAGATCAGCCTAGCAAAAGCTTGGTGCGCTATTTCGCAACAAAAAATATATACACTCCAGCAGTGGCTCATGCTCTACAAAGCGCAAATACGGCCGTGCCTAGAATATTGCTCACACAACTGAGGTGCCGCACCTAAGCATATCCTGAAGCTGCTGAATTCCATTTAAAAGAGAGCTGTGCGAACGGGGATCGGGATAGTCTGGAACACCGCAGACATGTGGCCGAGATCTCCTTGTTTTACAGATATTTTGACGGCAGATGTTCTAAACATTTTGCCCGCATCATCCCGCCCCCAGCAACGCCTGTCAGACTGTCACGACAGACGGCAAGAGCGCACCCGTTCGTCCTACAACTGGAAACCTCTAGAACGTCGCTTTACAAGGACTCCTTTGTCTGGCGCACTGCCTGACTGTGGAATTTACTCCCAGGACATCTGTTTCGCCATATTTACAACCTACAACTATTCAAGAACCGTGCCAATCAACATCTTCGCATACACACCGCTCGTCGAGTGCCGTAGGATCTCCCTTTCGTGTGTTTGCCACTGCCATACAACATGGATTTTTTTGTTATATTTGGCATTAGAGGTGAAACTTATTCTTTATAACATTTCTGGTTGCCAAATGAAGAAAAACGAAAAATGCCCCAGATAGAAAATTATCTTCAAATTAAATTGCAAAGCACAATAGCATAAGAAAGTGTCCAGAACTGAAAAGTGATTGGTTATAAAATTTGACCCAAACGTACTATATGCTTTTTCATAGGCGCACTTGGGAGAAGGGTTCAGGGTCAACCCAGATAAGGCCGAATTAGTACTCTTTTACGAGGAAGCGGGGAGCGGGAGAAATTCTTCCGGCCATCAACTTATTTGGCCGGTTTTTGAGCTATAACCAAGTCAACCAAAGTCAACCAAGTATCTTGTGGTCATATTGGGCTCTAGGTCGACGTGGAAAGAACAAGTATCCATTCGCATTAAGAATGCGAATTATGCTATGTGGGCTTGTAAAATGGCTTTCGGATGCATTTGTGGTCTACAACCAAGGATCTTCCATTGGATTTATTCGGCAATCCTTCTATGGTACCTTGGTGGTGAAGTAGATTCTGTCCCGCCTTGACATGGAGCACCGTCACCAAATTGTGTTTCATATATCTCGTGGCAGTTGACGAAGAAATGAAAAAAAATCTGAGGCCAAAAAGTTCAGTTGAAGCAATAATAGAAAGTGGAGATTCTCATTACTCCACCACCAAAGTGAACGTGGCCTCAACTGAAAATATTATTTGGCTTGCAAAGAATGGGTCATCTACTACCTCATATTCAAACCAATTGCAATACAAAAATCGCCAAGTAGTAGAAATTTTGGTGTGTGAAAATTATTATTTTTTAAATAGTTTCCAGTAAATGCAGTTAAATAATGTTTCAAAAAATCATGGCTTTGAGGAGAGGACACATGCCACATAAAATATTTTTTATTACGCATGCATCATAATCAACGATTATCGCACGCTGCAGCGTGCTTAAAATGATGTTTATGATGCGCCTACTTTTTTAAAGGTTGTTATAGAAATATTTGATCATGTCAAATGTGACAGATTAATATATTCGTCAATATATCCCTTAAGTTTAGTATTTAAAACATTTTTGAGATTATGATGCATTCGTAATAAAAAATAGCGTATGATATACGTGTATAAGAGGCCTTTAAAGCCCTTGCGACTTACAATACACTCCGCTGCGCGTCGTGTTTTAAAATATGTCGCGCGTGCTTTAAAGGCCCTCTTATACACTTATATCATAATATACTATTTTAGACTTTCCATTCGGAAATGCAGATTTGTTTACCGGGCACTGCTTAAGGAATTCTCTTCTCACTTCCACCAGATGCTGGAGGTAACCCAAACTAATCTAAACTACCTTGGAACGATACGAATAGAAAATTAAACATGGCTAAAAAATTTGTATGAGTTACTGGATTATCAGATCCAAAAAAATGCGGTCCAAAGGTTGAGATGACTTCTTCAAAGGACTAGGTTGAAAACTTAACAACAGCATCAACTTCTTCCAAGCTTTGTTTTAAATCTTTCCTCACTTGTTATGTTATAAACCACATTGCTGGTATGAAATAACAATATTGTATACGTAATAATCTTATTTAGCTAGAGCGAAAGTGTCCGTCAAACATCGGGAAGTAGGTAACACTTCTACTTTATAAATATTGGGACTTTGTAATTAAAATTTCCGATTCATGCCTGCACTACCAAGCATCTTTCAAAAATATGTTCGGATAAATGTGACTATTACGATTGTCAACAAATATTATTCACTCTAGAATTTCGAACAATGGAAAATAAGGAAAATAGATTTTTGGAATTTAATTTTCATAAATGGAAAATTTATAAAAACTATCTTTCGGTTGATGTTTTCGAAAAATCACACAATGTCACTTATGCTCATAATGCATAATACATAATGATATCAAGAGTACATCTTATTATCGACAGAGATTTTTGTAAATTTTGTATACTTTCGCTGACCAAATCAAAGGTTTGCGTGGTCTTCCCTTTCTCCCATAAAGCTGGGCTATTTAATGTTTTAAGTTGGAACCGATATCTGGTACTTACTGATACCTCTTTCCCAAATAAGAGAAAAACCCACATGAAGATATTCCATTACCATTTGTATGATTTTAAATTAGATCCAGATTCCCCTTAAGCAAAAATCTTAATTTTGCTTATTACTCATTGTCAATTCTCTATTATTCGACGAACCATTTACATTATTAACAATAAATCATTGACCGCGCAATTATTTGGTAACGATAGCTGTTTCAGCTGAGCTACCCATGCTCTCGCTGACCAAATCGAAGGTTTGCGTGGTCTTGTCGTGCTTTCATAAAGCTGAGCTATTTAATAGTTTAAGTTCGATGCCCCCGTTGCAGTCCAGTCTTGTCTCCGGAAGATTTTGCTGCGGGCCTTGGAGCGAACTAGAAGAAACGGTACGTTCGAGAATTTCGCCCCAATACTTTTCCGAGAGGCCTTCAAGATCACAGTCAGGTGTGTGCCCTAAGTAGTTAGAGGATGGCGATGTATTGCAGAAGTGTTCAAACTGTTGCTTTTTCTTCTCTTGAAACTTCCGACAAAAAAGCTGAAAAGGAGAATAAATGTTATAATTAATACGCAATATATTTTAAAATAATAGTGTCATTCTTCAGAAGTACACCACCCTATCTCACTTATAAATAAATAATTATAATTTAAATTTGGATAAGTACCTAATAAATATATTGAATTTTAGAATGCATAGGCTGATATTAGACCATTTAAGGGGAGGTTGTGGAAATAGGGACACTTTCCTGGAAAACAATATGCGAAACAGTTGGACACTCTTAAAAATCCCATAAGTTTACGGATAAACTATGAAAAGTAATTGCCACTTGGCTGCGAGTCGTCCTTATTCTCACTAGAAGAAGAGAAATTTTCACGCCTAATTGTAGTGGCTTGAACTATGCCCTACGTAAACTTGTCCATACCAGAAAGCCCAACTTTCTTGAGTCTGCTTAAATCAATACACAATTAATTTAATATTTTTTTCATAATATATAGGCATTTTAATTTATTTAATTATTTATCTTGTAAAATTCTTCCAGAACAGGGCTTTGATGACGTTATTATTAACTTGAGATTTAGTGGAGCAATTTTCTCTTGATCGATTCATAATTTGGAGCCAATGAGAAGATGAATATAAATTTCCTGTAGCCAGAGAGCTACAGGTGGAAATATGTTTTGTCACTAATAGATGCTCTTGGAGTTTTTTATTCAATTCATATATAATACCAAGCGAAAGCAATTCAAGTAAATCTGAAATTGTAAATTTTTCATACCCTTCTCAACTTCTCTTCGAATCATGACACCTGCTGTTAATTTTTTATAAGATAGAAGTGACGCATTGAAGCATATTTTGGACAATGCTGATGACCTAATGAGAAGTTGTGAGTGCTTTTATGTTAAAACAAACCAAGGTTCAAGAAAATTAATAAAAAGATGACGCTGAGATGATGGATGTTATTGAAGATTATTTGGAAAGGCAAAGTATATACTACTATGGGAAAAATAACACCTTAAATGGGCTAAAGCATCTGAATTATGCACCGAAACGCCACGACGCGATATTATTACGGTTCAACGGCGTAGTAAACCTGCCCCAAATCCCACTTGAAGTTTAAAACTTAGTTATATTTTCGTAAATATCAGTAACGTTTTTATAGTATTTTTTTCACGACAGTTAAATATTGTAATTGGTTAGGAGTCCTGTCATTACTTACAGATACAAATAGCTAACAAATGCAGAATTTCTAGAAAGTTCAAAGCAATGATGGATTATGAGAGGACGGTGGCAATTGCAGATGGTAGAAGTGACATATTGAAGCATATTTTGGACAGTGTGATTCTGAAGAGGAGGACGAAGTGATATTCGGTAATCATAACTCTGTAAGTAGGCTAAGTGATTGTGGTTGGTCTTAGGATGGTGAAAGAGCTCTGAGTTCTTTTATGATAAAACAAACCAACGTTCTGGAAGGCAATGGATAAGAAGATGAGGCTTAGATGATGGATGCTGGTGGAGATCATTTGGAAATGCAAAGTAAATACTACTATGGAAAAAATAACACTTACAAATGGGCTAAAGTATCTCTATTATGCACTAAAAGCCCACGACGCGATATTATTACGGTTAAACGAGGATTGGAAGGACCATCCAGAGTAAACCTGCCCAAATCCCACTTGAAGCTTGGAACTTTGTTATATTTTCCTAAATATCAGTAACGTTTTCATAGTTTTTTTCACGACAATTAAATATTGTAATTGATTATGAGCCCTGTCATTACTTACAGATATAAATAAGTGATAAGCTAGCAAATGCTGAATTTCTAGAAAGAATGATGGATTTTGAGGGGACAGTCGGAATTGCAGATGGTAGAAGGGATAGATCGAAGCATATTTTGGACAGCGCTGAACAAAGTGATTCAGAAATATTTGATGATCATAACTCTGTAAGAAGGGTACGTGATTGTGGTTGGTTCCAGGATGATGAAAATCCTCTGAGTGCGTTTATAAAAAAGCAAACCAGTGTTCTGGAAGAAAATGAATAAGAAGATGAGGCTTAAATGATGGATGCTGGTGGAGATCATTTCATAATGCAAAGTAAATACTACTATGAAAAAATGACAATTACAAATGAGCTAAAGCATCTCTATTATGTATCAAAACCCCACGATGCGATATTATTACGATTTAGCGAGGATTACAAGGACCATCCAGAGTAGTCGCGCCCACAACCCCACTCTGGAACTCACTTGATGTTATGAAAAAGCATTATAAGAAATGACTTCAAGGAAAAATTGCCGGTAAACATATCTATCTACTTTCATCAAGAGCACAGATGCTTGTGAGACTCGCGGCTGTATTGAACTTTTATACCTCCACGACTTTTCAGATTCAACCACGAGGGCTACGAACAGGTCCGAAAGAGATATTTTTAGATTTACATTGCCTTTTGCACGATTTTCCTTCTTACTGCTTTGTTTGCTGTTGGATGATGCCCCCACTGAAGAAGACCGGATCCAAAACAGTTTTTGAAAATATCTCTAAAACAATTTTTGAGCCCTCAAAAAATAATTATAGACCAGGACAACACTGCCCAATTGACGAAATGTTGGTGCCATTCAGAGGTCGGTGCTCTTTTCGGATGTATCCCCAACAAACCTGCCAGATATGGATTGAAGGTATAGATGTTGGGTGATTCAGAGATTCATTATATGACACATGAAGTGGAATCAATTTGAAAAAAAAAGAAGAAAGAAGAAAATAGGAATCGCAATATTACTGCGGAAAATTGGTATTCCTTGAGTTATTGTAAGAGCTGATGTCGTCCAACGTACGTGGGCACATCGAAATAAAAATAGACAGCAGATTTCCCAACAGTTTTTACCAGACAGAAAGCGGCCTCGTTGAATCCTTGCTATTCGATGTTACAGCACCGATCATAGTGTCATATCTCCCTAAACAAGAAAAAGCAGTTATTCTAGTATCAATAGCCTATGGTACTTTTCATGCGGGCTTCTGGTAGTGTTAAAGCCGTGTCTTATAGATCTCAGTCAATCAATCAATTAGCTCATTTATAAAAGCACTTGTTCAATCATACTTGAGAATGCGCATGAATATGATTCAAGTGCCTCGGAAGACGTATTTGTGCAGATTTACTTGGAGGGGTATTAGAAGATCCTCCAACACCGCATCAACAGCACTTGCCAAGTTGAAACGTCGCCAGTGTGAAATTTGTCTTAGTGCAAACCAGGGAGGAACGAATGGGCAAAAGACTCGGAACACGGCTCGAAGGCCAAGGAGGTACAGAAGCCGCTGCATGGAACCAAAATGGCCATTTTTCAGGCCATTGATATGACTGCCCAGTGGCTCATCGATAGAAACTCGAAAGGCAAGTCAATCAAAGTATTCTCAAGTGGCTTTAAAAGCTCTTCAATCTAGCCGTTGTTCATCCAAGACAGTATGGAACTGCCAGGAAGTACTCACCAAACTAGAGAAAATGAACTTACACTGATCTGGATATTTGGACATACAGGATATGAAGGCAACGAAAGAGCTGATGATCTTACGAAGCAGGCGCCCGCAACGGCCTTCATAAGACCAGAACTAGTACTGCGAAAAGCTTACAACACAGCTTAAGAAGCTCTCCCCAGGTGAACATAACAGCAATTTGTAAACAAATGGAGAGAGTTACCGGGTCTAACTCATTCAAAGATGGCCGTGGATCTGCCATCAGACGAGAGAACTAAACAACTTCTTCAACTTGGCCGACATCAGATCCAAGCTGTAGTTGGCATGTACCCTGGCCATTGTCGGCTAAGAAGCCACATGAACAAGATGGGGCTTTCCGAAGAAACGGAATGCCGCTTGTGCTTGGAGGTCGAAGAAACAATGGAGCACGTTTTGTACTACTGTCCAGCAATGAAAAGGACCAGACAAACAGTGTTTGGAAAATATCAAATTACACTGGCAGAATTGAAAACTATTCACCCCAGAAAGCTATTCGATTTCATGAAAAGGATCGAGCCTTTGGTCTAGTGGAAACCACAGCTGTGAGCCACAATAGACCAAGAGTCGCAGTGTAGGGTCCCACCTGGACCCACTCACGTGTACAAATACAATACAAATACAATACACAAATTTGTGTAACGAATAAAACCATTTATTTTGCAATCAGTTTTTGAATTTTATTTTAAGAGTCACCTAGACCTGATAATAGCATTTGAGTTATTATATTAGGGTAGTAGTACTAACAGATTAATCCCAGCCATTGGCAATCAAGCTTCCGAATAACTGCAGTTTTCGATGTGTCCTTTAACAGAGAAAAGACGTTCATTTAAAACACATACACATGCACGCAGATACACACAGATACATATAAATGCGATACTGTGCTCTGTTATTAAAACTGTCATATATCGAAACATGATATATGGCTGGAAACTTTCAAAGGATTAGAAATGTGAAATGTTCAGCTGTCATGATAGATGAAGGTTCGTTATCTATCGAGCACAATTTATTAGGTATTGCATAAAGTTCATAACCGTTAAAAGTTCGCAGACCACCAATCGAATGTTATAAAGAATAATAGCTTGCACTTCACTGCAGACGAGTTTTCAGCGGAAACCTTGTGAGAGTGGTAATTTCATTACTGCCCTTGTTTCAGCGCTAGTACGGAATGAAATTGGTAGCAATTCTCTTAGAACTGGCTCGATTGAATAATTTTAAATGTAATTGCAAATTAACTGGATATATTGCTTTTTACAGAGGAACATTCGTGTCCATAGGTGTGGAAGGGCTATAAAACTTATTATTAGGTCCAACAATATTATTTACAAATGCTTTAATGCCCAATAGATTTTGATAATTAAAATAAGTGTGACACAACAAGCCGCGCCTTTATAATCAAGTAACAAATTATTTTCTTGGAAACTTTTTATGGCTAAATGCCAATAAATTTAATGTCTTGAATAATAATTATTAGTTTCTACTCTACGGAACTCTGGATTATGTACTCACCCCATTAATGATTTCTCTACTTATCCTCCTAAAATGATTATTGAGCGTCCAGTAAATGAATGGATACCAAAAACTATTACTGAGGGTCATCCATGTAGCAACGAAATCTAGTGAAGGTGGTGCCCGTGATCCCGTGCAAGCTGCCACTACTTCTTGTATCGTCCAGGGCGTCACCAATACTATAAATCCTAGAGACATTGCTGCCATTGTTCTAGAACATATAATGCTGAGTTTCCTTTCTTGGTCTATTAACTGGAACAAATGAACTTTAATTAGCTTTGGCAAAAGTGAACGGTTAAGAAAGTTTGGAGAGATGGAAAATCTCGAAATACCAATTAAATGGGAAATTCATTTGAATACGCAAAACTATGATTGGATGCTGAACTGCAAGATGCCATATCGCGACAAAATCGATATCTTCATTTTGTATTTTAAGTGTATAAAATGACGATTTTTCATAATAAAAAGTGATACTTGGCAAAAACTTCAAAATTGGTGCTTTTGACACTTTGCCAATAATACCATTATTACATTGTGAGCGTAACCAGGTCTGTATGAGCATGTAATGAAATTACAGTCCGCACAATTATACTACCGCCTCTACAAGTGTTTCAGATTCGATCTTGGTCGATTTTCTAAACAAACAGAGATGTGCTCATAGGCACTATAATTAACCATAGGGGCTAGTTCTAAAGTGACCTTGTAAATAAAACAAAGACCTTTAGCATTATATGAATATTTTAATAAGTTATTTTACCTGAAAATAACTGAAAGCTCATAAATAAACAAAATATAAACATTGAGTGAATGATGTAGTCTGTGCTTCGATAAGAACAATATCAGTCGAGGCAAAGTGTCGACCTTGAAGAATATGACAAGAATAATACTCTTAAAAACTAAGGCATTGCATAAACAGTTGTAGTACTAAACAAGTATATGATTATAAACTCTGTCTTGCAGCTATACACACTTAAATGTTCATTAAAGTTCCTGCGGAACAGCTACGTATGAGCTCGGTTAGCTGAGATAACCATAAGATGAGATACAGTAAGATACAAGCAATAATAACAGGATAAATATTATCTTAATATCCACCTATAAGCTACTATGTACACTATGTTCACAGTTGACGAGAGACGTTCAATTCGTTCAGCAGTTTATCTTCCAGCACAGGAAAAGTCACTTTAAACACTTACTAAGTCTCTGTTGTAGCTTCTATGTACAATGTAGTTCAATTTCTTGCAAACAAGAATGACTTGAATGTAGTAGTTTGAGATGGTATGCAGTTATATATGCATGTGGCATGACACGGATGCCCTTGTGAATGCGGTTTTTATACACGCAAAAATGATTGTAAAACATGCTATGCAGGTAGCATAGGTAAGCTGAAATCCGCGTAGGAACTAGCATTGGTGATATGTTTATAGTATAATAAAACTTGAGAGAATGGTTGCAGACAAGTGCAGGGTAATCCTTATATTAGAATGAGGCCAGAGAATATTTGCGGACTAGTGCAGAGTAACCCTTATGTTAGAATAAGGTCAGAGAATATTTGCAGACTAGTGCAGAGTAATCCTTATATTAGAATGAGGCCAGAGTATAGCAACCCAGTGTTATACTCTGATAGAGAATTTTGAACGCCCATGGACAAGACCAAGGGAACGCTAGCACAGCGATGGTCCCGCGTTTGAGATGTTGAGAGAATGATTGTAAACGTGTGTTTACTTACTTGAGATTCGAGACAAGACTCGATTACTTGTGGTTATAGACAAGACTCTATTGTGAGAACTCCCATGGGGGATTGCCATGGGGCGCTAGTACAGCGATGGTATAGCGTCTTACTTGAGAGAGAGTGATTACAAACCTGTGAGTTTACTTACTTGGGTTTCGAGACTAGACTCGATTACTTGTGGTTCGAGATAAGACTCGATTGTAGAATTCCCATGGACGAGACCAATGGGAACGCCAGTACAGCGATGGTACAGCGTCATACTTGTAAGAGTAATGGCAGTCAGGGTGTCGATAAAAACCTTTTTGTAGGCTTGAGATGACGATGAATATGGCTGGATACCACTATGTCACATGAGTAAAGAACTAGAGAGATTATGAGGTCTCAAACCGTGAAAATTTGCCAGGCATGGCGGCATAGCGCCATGCCGGCTGGAAACGGGAAAGCGCCGTTGGAGAGTCAAGATGCTACTTTTTACTAGAACGTGATAACTAGATCAGCTCGAAGGCGTTGACTCCTCCCTTTCTGGCGGGAGAAGATGCATCAATGCGGAACTTGGAAAAGGGCAAATGATGTAACTACAGATAAGTTATATGAAACTTAACATCAGCGATTGCCTAACATAGACTTATGCATTCTAACACAGATATGGTCGAAATACGCCGACTAGGTTTTATAAATTCGATTATTAAAGATCGGAAATTTAGAGGCACTAACTTGATTACTTCCGTCTTCGCCGTAAAGGCTGTGATTGGTCGACTCGGCGTAGGATACGCGTCCGGGTTCAGCTGAGTAAACGTGGTTACAATAGATGGCGCTAGTAATATCGCCGGAATACAGCGGCTTTTTGTAGAAAGCGCTGTGATTGGTCAGATTCCTTTCGAGGCCGCTTTACTTTAGCTCTCTAGACTGTTTGATGCCGTGGATAAACGTTGTAACAAGAGATGGCGTTAGAAGTATTGCCATGGATTTTAATTTCTCTAGAATGCGAGGACAGTGGCGTGGAATGTCAAAATTGTACAAAATAAATCGTTAGATTTGAAAGCGTGTTCAAAATGATTTTTGAACAACAAGTTGTTCTTGGAGATATACAACATTCAGAATAGCGTTATCGTGTAACATGGAAGAGTTTACAAAAAAAAAACAATAATTGTTGTGGTCGACGTGTTGAAGGGCAAATCTTGCCGAGCGACTCCTCTACCCTATATCATATCATCCAGTGAATGAAAACAAAAATGCGATTTACCGGTGAATATCATACATCTTCAATCTGCGTCATTCCACTGGTAAAATTTAGTCATTGAGCACAATCGGCAACAAGTAAAACTAGACAAGCAGCTGGTCTTCTTGACATCAATCTCTGTGTATGTAGCCTACTACAGATGGATGAGCCAGATACTCTTGTGCCACGTACATTTTCAGGTCGACAAATAATAACAGCAAATGATAATCCGCAGTTACAGTAACAAAATGATCATCTGGTTGGATTATGGGTCATGGTCTCCCTGATCCTGGTCGTCGTGCGTACTTACTAGTCTGACGAAAGCAATCGAATCTTATATAATGAATCTGGCTTTGCCTAAGTCACTTGCAATGTAACTTATATCATCACCTGATCCCATATTTTAAAAAAAATTAAAAGCTGAAAACAACTAACATAAACACTAATCATGAGGTAACTAGGCAACATAATACCAATATTGCCTCAATAGCCGATTTATCCAACATTTACGAAGCAAAGAAGCATTAAGGGAGTTATCGTCTCAGACGCTAGAAGGACCCAAAACTACCTCTTTTTCAAAAATATATACGTCCAGAAAAGTGGCCATTTTCAGATCCTCGTCAATCTTAATAGGGTTAAATAGACCGTCAAAGAGAACCTGTCCAGAAAATTTCATCAACATGTATTAGTTTTTTCAACAGTTATCGTGAATTTTGAAAAATCGCATATTTGACCCCAGGTGCTGCATGAAAACGACCAAAACTCGAAAACTCCACTCTTAGCCGTTTTCCAGAAAAGTTCTAAATAACTAAAAAGTACCAGAATGAGCGTTAACGTAAATCTGACATCTGACGCGTTTAATTTGACGAATTAGTCTGATTTACTACGCCTAAAAATTATGCTGTACGCGTCTAAAGAAATTTTCGCTTCAAATGTTATCTACGCAGGGTTATTGGAAAATATTGGAATCACTTCCCATAAGTTTTTTCTGAAGTCGAATCATTAGTATTCAATTTGTTATACGGCTGTTATTGCTTATCCAGCAATATTTGAAATAAAACAGTTTCAATTCATATCATTAGCAATGCTTCTATTAACTGAAAATTAGAAAGTATATTCAGAAATTTCACTTCATGCAGATTCGAATATTTTCTAGCATTTACATCAGCATTTAACTACTTTAGAAACCACCACCAAACGATTTCGCTTAAATGATTTCTATTTCTATGTAAACTACATTACTTTTGGGTACATTGCATTGAAAATGAAAATGAATACTTTGGGGCGCACTAGATATAACTTAAAGCCTCGTTCAACACAAATAATATGTGGCACCGTGCAGCTATTACGGTATTTTCGTATCGGAAAGAGTATGCTTACATATTAATGCCAATTTGGAGGAAATTAGATCGGTTTGAAAAACATATAAATACGCCAAATTGCTTAGGAAAGAACAATAGCAGTTAAATATCTTCAAGGCGAATCATAAGGTAGGTATCTATTTCTTGGGAGTAATATTATGCACTATTAACATAGAATAGAGTAAATGATATAAAATTAATAATTTACTCACGACTATGTCTTAGGGTCACTTTTGCCATAATATTAACATCTTATATTAGATATAAAAAAAAAATCATGTCCTTTTTACTCTTTATCATTTGCACAAATTTGCTTTTATTATTTGATTATCTGTCGAATTCACTAATTCGATTCCGGAATATGTAATATTAGCAATCTGCCAATTATTCGTCGTGCTATAAAGGCAGGGTATTCTTCCTAGCAAATATATTTTTTAATATTCAGACCACAGTCTGCCGGATCAATAATCACTTCTTCAATTGCGCTTTATCGATAGGGTAACCTGTGAAGTATCTATGGGTAAAATGAGATAAGTATTAAACAGAACTAAGCTGATTAAATCTCATGGCAGCGATAATATCATTACGCCATTACCAATCAAAAGGCACACTAAATCAACGAATTAGCCAATGAGGTAAATAGATATTAAAAAAAACGAAATGAGCTCAGTTCGATTAGGTTTTAAAGCGCAAATGTTAAATTGTAAATTGTAGTCAAATGTAAGATCCCCACCTTAACACGTTGGCTGCCACCATAAAAATCTCTCAAAAAAACCGCAGAAACCGCTGCTTATCGATTACAAAATTTCCAAATTCTCTGTACCTTGCCCATTTTCAAATCGAATTATATCAGGCAAAAATGTATAAGCTAAAAGTAAAATTTTACGTGGAAATCTACTAAACTATCCCTAACCACCAAAAATGCGCTTTTTCCGATACTAACCAATTTTCCCGCTTCAGACCTTTTCTAGTCAGATTTCAGGCAATTAAATATAAAATCTACAAATTTTAACACAAACATCGAGTCAAAATATATGAAGACGTATTCCTTCAAATTTCCTATAATGCAGACTCGATTTTCTGCATATTTCATTTTAACCTGGATTTTCTCGTATTTTCTGAACTTGTACGAAAAATTGTTACAGAACTTCTTTATAGCACAGATCACGTCGTTTACGAATCTAGGATTGATTTTTTGAAAATAGCTACGGATGCACGCTTAAAGTAGATTCTTCAAACTGAGACTCCAAACAATCACCAATTCGGCATTTTTAATCACATCGATGCGATTTTGTGGCAAGTTCTGCTCATATCTCCTTAACATACAAAAATTTGGTGCTGCGGATTATTTAGTGTTCCAGCAATAAAATATTAAGAGGCGACGTGTCGTGTCAAATTTTGAAAAGTTTAACTTCAACTAGCTCACCCTTTATAAAGTATATCCTCATTTCCAAAGTGTCTTCTAATACAGTTTTTGACATAGATTTTCGTCAGGTAATTGGCATTTCTGGAAATATATACTTTTCGAGAAAAAAAACTTTCGTTTTTCTTTGTCCTAGAAATTAATGTTTTTACATGCAGTGGATAAACGTTGTAACAAGAGATGGCGTTAGTAGTATTGCCATGGATTTTAATTTCTCTAGAATGCGAGGACATTGGCGTGGATTGTCAAAATTGTACAAAATAAATCGTTAGATTTGAAAGCGTGTTCAAAATGATTTTTGAACAACAAGTTCTTGGAGATATACAACATTCAGAATAGCGTTATCGTGTAACATGGAAGAGTTTACAAAAAAAAAAAACAATAATTGTTGTGGTCGACGTGTTGAAGGGCAAATCTTGCCGAGCGACTCCTCTACCCTATACCATATCATCCAGTGAATGAAAGCAGAAATGCGATTTATCGGTGAATATCATACATCTTCAATCTTCGTCATTCCACTGGTAAAATTTAGTCGTTGAGCACAATCGGCAACAAGTAAAACTGGACAAGCAGCTGGTCTTCTTGACATCAATCTCTGTGTATGTAGCCTACTACAGATGGATGAGCCAGATACTCTTGTGCCACGTACATTTTCAGGTCGACAAATAATAACAGCAAATGTTAATCCGCAGTTAGAGTAGAGTAACAAAATGATCATCTGGTTGGATTATGGGTCATGGTCTCCCTGATCCTGGTCGTCGTGCTTACTTACTAGTCTGACGAAAGCAATCGAATCTTATATAATGAATCTGGCTTTGCCTAAGTCACTTGCAATGTAACTTATATCATCACCTGATCCCATATTTTAAAAAAATTAAAAGCTGAAAACAACTAAGATAAACACTAATCATGAGGGAACTAGGCAACATAATACCAATATTGCCTCAATAGCCGATTTATCCAATATTTTTGAAGCAAAGAAGCAGTAAGGGAGTTATCGTCTCAGACGCTAGAAGGACCCAAAACTACCTCTTTTTCAAAAATATATACGTCCAGAAAAGTGGCCATTTTCAGATCCTCGTCAATTTTAATAGGGTTAAATAGACCGTCAAAGAGAACCTGTCCAGAAAATTTCATCAACATGTATTAGTTTTTTCAACAGTTATCGTGAATTTTGAAAAATCGCATATTTGACCCCAGGTGCTGCGTGAAAGCGACCAAAACTCGAAAACTCCACTCTTAGCCGTTTTCCAGAAAAGTTCTAAATAACTAAAAAGTACCAGAATGAGCGTTAACGTAAATCTGACATCCGACGCGTTAAATCTGACGAATTAGTCTGATTTACTACTCCGAAAAATTATGCTGTACGCGCCTAAAGAAATTTTCGCTTCAAATGTTATCTACGCAGGATTATTGGAAAATATTGGAACCACTTCCCACAAGTTTTTTCTGAAGTCGAATCTTTAGTATTCAATTTGTTATACGGCTGTTATTGCTTATCCAGCAATATTTGAAATAAAACAGTTTCAATTCATATCATTAGCAAAGCTTCTATTAACTGAAAATTAGAAAGTATATTCAGAAATTTCACTTCATGCAGATTCGAATATTTTCTAGCATTTACATCAGCATTTAACTACTTTAGAAACCACCACCAAACGATTTCGCTTAAATGATTTCTATTTCTATGTAAACTACATTACTTTTGGGTACATTGCATTGAAAATGAAAATTAATACTTTGGGGCGCACTAGATATAATTTAAAGCCTCATTCAACACAAATAATATGTGGCACCGTGCAGCTATTACGGTATTTTCGTATCGGAAAGAGTATGCTTACATATTAATTCCAATTTGGAGGAAATTAGGTCGGTTTGAAAAACATATAAATACGCCAAATTGCTTAGGAAAGAACAATAGCAGTTAAATATCTTCAAGGCTAAACATAAGGTAGGTATGTATTTCTTGGGAGCAATATTATGCACTATTAACATAGGATATAGTAAAATACATAAAATTAATAATTTACTCACGACTATGTTTTAGGGTCACATTTGCCGTAATATTAACATCTTATATTAGATATAAAACAAAAAAAAATCATGTCCTTTTTACTCTTTATCATTTGCACAAATTTGCTTTTATTATTTGATTATCTGTCGAATTCACTAATTCGATTCCGGAATATGTAATATTAGCAATCTGCCAATTATTCGTCGTGCTATAAAGGCAGGGTATTCTTCCTAGCAAATATATTTTTTAATATTCAGACCACAGTCTGCCGGATCAATAATCACTTCTTCAATTGCACTATATCGATAGGGTAACCTGTGAAGTATCTATGGGTAAAATGAGATAAGTATTAAACAGAACTAAGCTAAATAAATCTCATGGCAGCGATAATATCATTACGCCATTACCAATCAAAAGGCACGCTAAATCAACGAACTAGCCAATGAGGTAAATATATATTAAAAAAACGAAATAAGCTCAGTTCGATTAGGTTTTAAAGCGCAAATTTTTAATTGCAAATTGTACTCAAATATAAGATCCCCACCTTAACACGTTGGCTGCCACCATAAAAATCTCCCGAGAAAACCGCAGAAACCGCTGCTTATCGATTACAAAATTTCCAAATTCTCCGTACCTTGTCCATTTTCAAACCGATTTATATCAGGCAAAAATATATAAGCTAAAAGTAAAATGTTACGTCGAAATCTACTAAACTATCCCTAATCACCAAAAATGCGCATTTTCCGATACTAACCCATTTTCCTGCTTCAAACCATTTCTAATCAGATTTCAGGCGATTAAATATAAAATCAACAAATTTTAACACAAACATCGAGTCAAAATATATGAAGACGTATTCCTTCAAATTTCCTATAATGCAGACTCGATTTTCTGCATATTTCATTGTAACCTGGATTTTCTCGTATTTTCCGAACTTGTACGGAAAATTGTTACAGAACTTCTTTGTAGCACAGATCACGTCGTTTACGAATCTCGGATTGATTTTTTGAAAATAGCTACGGATGCACGCTTAAAGTAGATTCTTCAAACTGAAAATCCAAACAATCATCAATTTGGCATTTTCAGTCACATCGATGCGATTTTGTGGCATGTTCTGCTCATATCTCCTTAATATACAAAAATTTGGTGCTGCAGATTATTTAGTGTTCCAGTAATAAAATTTTAAGTGGCGACGTGTCGTGTAAAAATTCGAAAAGTTTAACTTCAACTAGCTCATCCTTTATAAAGGACATCCTCATTTCCAAAATGTTTTCTAATACAGTTTTGGACGTTGATTTTTGTTAGGTAATCGGCTTTTCTAGAAATATATACTTTTCGAGAAAAAAAATTAAAACTTTCGTTTTTCTTTGTCCTAGAAATTAATGTTTTTAAATTTTCCAACACTTTCGAAACAAAGAAGCGTTTCCTATCGAATATTCAATAACGTTCGGACAAAACTGTCAATAGCTACGTGCCCAGAAATTTTCATTAAAATTGTTTAATTTGTTCAAAAATTATCGAATATCAAGGAGATATTTTAGAAAATCGAAAATTGAATATAATAACTCGTAAACAATAGATAGATATAAAAACGAAATGAGCTCAGTTCGATTAGGTTCTAAAGCACAAACATGAAATTGGAAATTGCAGCTAAATATAAGATCCCTGCCTTAAAATTAGGCAAATATGTATACGCATTGATATGCTAAATCGATATGCAGATCGTCAAAAACGGTGTCGGTGGCCAACCAATGGTTGCCTAAGAATGTGCCAAATCCCAAATTTCCACTCGCAGCCACTTTCCAGAAAAATAAGAATGGTTTATTGTAACTGAAATCTCTCCTCTGACTGTTTCTCTTTATCGCCTAACTGAAGTCGACGCCGACTGAACGCGTATAAAGAAGTTTTCTCTTAAAAGAATTCTGCCAGAAACACTGCATGCACATCTGATGCACATGATACAGAAATAAGATAAGTTAGCTTATGTGCAATTTGATGTATCACATACACACATATATTCGCAGTAGTTTCCTCATCGCATCTATATTTCAACGTTTTCTTGCAGTTGATGCAGTTACATCTAGAGGAGGCTTTTTCATAGAACTGTAAGGCATTTTAGTTAAGTGCTATTGATTATCTTATATAATTTTCATTTTAGTCATAAACGATTAGAAAATTATAAATTAATCAGCATTTAAAAATGGATAGGCGAAAGCGAATACAATGTTGTAATGTGTCATTCAAATTCCTAAGAATATGCAGAATGTTTCCTGAGGAAGGAAAAGAAAATTCTTTAGAATATATCATTCCAATTTCTAGCATATCTTCTATTGTATGCTTAATGGTTACCTTAGCCGTGCTTTTCGTAGTTGTTGGTGTAAAAAGTAAGTTATTTTTCCATAAAATACACTTGTTTGTTGAAATAAATTATTTATTTTTTATTTTCCAGATCATTATGGGATAGATGCCATCAATTTCGGAATTGTTTGTCTTGTTTCATTAAGCGGAGTGATTTGGATAAATTTCTTTTGCATCAAAAATCGTCATATTCTTATTTCATTATCGGAAGCAGTGTCTGATTTCGACGCATTTGGAAAACCACCAGGATTCGATGACTTTAACAAAAAAATGAATTTTCTTTCTAAGATTCATCTTATGTATGTAACTACTGGATCGTTGTTATATTTCATCGTATTCGCGCCCATGCACAAAAGCAACTGCGAAATATTAAATGTAGAAAATAACCTGACTGATCTATGCTCTTTGCTGGTACCACTATATGTACCCTTTGTAGAATATAGCGATCTTGGCAAACCGCCCATTATCTATATAATTAACACGGTTCAGTTTCTGTTATTGACTTATTTATACACCACCTGTGGTACTGTGGTATGGGTAAATTTTGAAATGATTGAGTACATAGGACTGAAAATTCGACATCTGAAGATTATGATGCTCAGTGCATTTCAAGAATCCAAGACAGCTTCGGCACGAACCATCTTCCGGCAAGCCATAAGATATCATGAAGATATTTTAAGGTAAATACTTGGGATCCTAAAATTTTTGAAGTTATGGGTACTGATTATAAACTAAAAGCGCCTTCTGCCATACTAACCTAGTTAAATTGTGTATTAATTGTGTATTTACTTTGATCTCACTATATCAAATCAACTACACGAAAAATATGCAAATTGTTGGAGAAACACGCCAACATTTGTATTAACTTATCGTTTTTCACCGTATAGTTTTGAGATAATACCCTGTATGTTCGTAGTATGATTGAGCCATCATTAAAGCCCGAATAGATTTATTACACTCCAGATAAACAGCACTTTGTGTATAGAAGGCATCGCACTTCAGTTACTCCTTAGTCCGAACCTGGATAATCTGTAGATTCCATTACATAAAACAATCGCTGGAAGTATAGCTAGTTGCCACTCTCCATCAAGAAAAACGTATTCAAACGTGCTATGTAAACAACGTACGTCAAATAGACAAAGAATGTTTTTCTACCCTTTCAAATGCATTCCGCATCGCTTAGTTCTCCCTGCCGGTAAAATTTGAAGGTTGGAGTTGAAGAAGTGCTGTACAAGCATTCAACTAAGTTACCTCTGCCTTTATCTCGCTCTGTTTGACGCCAAGATATTAGGCTGTTTTCTTATTTGTTTACACAGATACTTAGTAAATATCTCATGTACTCTGTGTTCCCCTTTTCCAACTTGGATTGGGACTCTTTTGGGCATTTTAGACGCATTTTCTCAAGACGTAGAAGCTGTTGCGTTTCTCCCGTTAGTGCCGATAGAAGAAGTTAAAATGGCGGTTGGAAAATTGTAGTAAGACAAATCTATTCCTGTAGGTACTCAGGAAAGGAATCAGATTTCGAAGTCTTATATCCCTGGCGAATTTAAGAGAATTGCAGAAGACGTAAAGTAACAAGGTATTGAGTGTGAACGGGGAAGCAGATAGTTAAAATAAAAAAAAAGTTTTATTAAACTCAGTAAAGAAAGGAGTCCGTCTTAACTAGACATAATCAAGAGTTTTTGTTATATATTTATTAAAAGTTAATCTGATTTAAGTATTTACTTTTATGTGTGAAAGGATGAATGCATGAAAGTAGTTAGAAAATATTTAATGTATTGATCATATTTAATGCAAAATAAATCCTGCATTATTAAAGTACCTAATACCTTGACAAAATACAATACATATTTGAATTTACACCCTATGAATGAAATCCGACCTACCTAGTATAATACAGTTCGCTAAATAAAGTGGTCAATTAAAAAGTTATTTACCATCCCCTCCTTTGTGGTCATAAATGATTTTATAATTAATTGTTTATACCGACCACAAATGAATCAAATTTTGGAATTGGCAAAAATGTTAAGTATATTTCAGAAGAGATTTACATTTCTTATTTTCAGAATGGGTCGTCTAGCAGATAAATTCTTTGGCATGGAACTATTTTTGCATGTGGTACTAACTGGTGCAATATTGGGGGTTTCTGCGTTTGCAATGATTGATGTAAGTAGTTTCCGGCTAAGATATTTCAAGCAAATATATTGTTTTATTTAGACATTTTAAAAGCTAAGAACGGTAAAATGCCTCTTACCACTTTTAAATCTAGTTATGTAGCAAATGTGTAAAAATCGCTAATTGCTACATCAAACTTGTTATGAAAAGAAAACAGAAAATAAAATCAACGGCCAGCCTATGTTAAATAGACAGGAAAAACTGTTTGGTATGATTATGGGTTATTTATTTGTTATTGATTTATTTTACATAGACTTCCAATACATTTAATTCTAACGTAGGCTATTTGTCTGGGCCCATTGTGCAACCACTCACATAACAATACCTCTCTAGCGAAGGCACACAGCTCCTCGACACCTTTCTTATATTTTTCAGATTCAGCACGTAGATTCCGAAGTGCACCTTTCTTACATTTGACAAACGTAAATAGTCCGCAAGGACACGAGCGGACAATTCCTCCTCCTCCAAGCATCACCTACAATCCGCAGCAGCTTTGGAGGGGCCCTGTAACAATCATTATGCATCCTTAACACCAAAGCCATGAAGGTATTGATTCTACCAGGACTCAGCGCCTCTGAGGAAAATCCTAACGCGCCTCATGGATTACCCTGCCACAGGGCACACTTATTATAGGCACAGATCCCATTACACGCATTGCGGAACCCCGTCATGCCAGACTATCAATCTCTTTGTTGCGCGGAACATTCGAGTGCCAAGGCCCCCAAGACTTTTTTACAATCAGACACCGGTGCAGAATGAACTTTGTTAAATCAAAGAGCCGATAGAGCAGCTTTGCTGTCCGAAAAAAATGTAAATATTCTTTCCATCTGACATCTGGCTTTTAACACGAGAACCACATTTGATGATCCCATACATTTCGACCTGTAACGCTGTTGCATAAGTCCCACTGGTAAAAGCTTTGTCTCGTTCCTATGGTATCTCCATGCACACCAGCTTCAATACTGCTGCCCGTTTTGAAGCCGTCTGTGTAAGAGACGGATACGTGCCGCGATCCGAGCCTTAGATGACCGAGAACTTTTAGTCTGGATGCAGACGAATAAATGGAGGGGCGGCAAATCAGTCAAGAGCCCTGGTGGGTGCCGTCCTCATGGCACCTGTAATTCCCACGTAAGCCAGTCTCTGAACTCTGTTCAATTGAACTATAGACTTGGCCGTTTGAATACCGGTCCACCATACGATGGCCCCACAGGTAATAATGGGGTGCGCCCCGTTATTACAGCCGTATAAATTGAATGGAGGCTCCACGGCTTTTGAATCCAAGCTCTTTCACGGAGCATTATTTGCCTCCTTAATACGGCTGGATATCTATTCCTTCCAGGCTAACCTAGAGTCTAGTATGACCCCGAGATGCTTGGCTAACCTGTTATAGTTCAACGGCTTGATGTCCGGGAGAATTTCTCAATATTGCGTATATACAAATAAAATAAAAGTTTGTCAAGACATCTTTTAATACAGTGGTACTCAAAGCTAGAAGCACCTAACTTAGGATGGATTTTTTTCACCTTACGTGTAAAAATTTTAATAAAAGTTTCATTGCTTGTTTTTTATTTTAATATTTTATTCCTTTATTTCCTCTATAGACACGGACTGTGGAAGTACTTATGATTTTTGTTGGATGGCTAAATGCTATAATAATTGGATGCGTTTCTGGACAACGCTTAATTAATGAGGTAATGACACTGGTTTCAATTAAGTTGGCTATACATTTGACCTAGGCATATATTCATTCATAATTTCGTGTACTTGAGTGTACATTCAAGAAACAAAGTATCACTATTTATTTCAAATAACAATTTCGTATTTTCCATTTATAGGCATTAACCATACCAGATATATTATATGAAGTGGACTGGTACAATTATGAAAATGACTTAAAGAAGGATATAGTCTTTTTCCTCCTACGTTGCAAGAAACCGCTGTTTATACGGGCCGGAAACGTAATAATGACCAACCAGTTAATTATTGAGGTATCTGATTTCTATTATATTTGGCGTTGTTAAGAAATTGATGATAATACTGTTTTAATGATAAAAGCTGTTTTGGTTATTTAACAAGAGCTGTAAAGCATGATAAATGTATTCGAGTTGCAATGCCAATGTGAATCAGGTAGACTTCAGAAATCCTTTGGTATTCAATCTGCATCGTACAACTGTAGAAAGCTTAGTATCATTTTTAAGACGTCTATTTTTTTCGGACTTGGAGCTTGTTGAGTCACGGTATTTAGAAAAATAAAGCTCGTTTCTTCTTCTGAGGTAACAAGTTTCCATAGGTTCTCGTTGTTTATAGACATTTCCTTTCACATATCTTTCCTTAAGATTCCAATGGTGTTGATACTCTTTGAATATAATTGGTAATCCTTACTTTGCAAACGTCCATTTTTTCGCGCCACATACTATCTTTCTTTGATATTCCAATATAGTTTGCAATAGCCCATCTTTTTTGTGACCCTTTGTATTTTTCTGTAACATTTCGATACAGTTTCTCATTATCTCGCCCATTATGGTTTGTTTTTCCGATTTCTTATTGTCTCGGATGAATAGTTTTTCTAACACTCTTATATGTTGTATCAAACTGTTCATTTTCCAGCATTGGATCGTTGTTGTGTAGATATGTACTATACACAAATTATAGGTCATAGATTTTAATGCTTTTGATAAAAATATAGGATTGAATTTTTGATCATCATTTAATTGAATGAGTCCAGAGTTAATGTTGGCTAATGGATATGTTGCTGTTTCTCGTTATGTTATCTGATGTCTGCTGTTGATCAGAAAGGAGTAAATCTCGTTACGTACTAAACGGTTGGAATGGAGCTTCATGCATAGAGCCATACTGTAGATTGTAAGACATGTTAGTTACGCGGTTTTCTCTTTCAACTGAAGCATCAAGTCGCTTCAATCATTTATCACACCAAGTCCAAACGACCTTGCCTTACTTTCTTCATCACCATTTTGTACCTCTGCATTAAGGTATCCAAAGCTCAAAGTAATTCGTGAGATTTTAGTGATAGCACCACCATCTAGACTTGTTTGGAGAACCGCTTAACCTAAGCATCTGGCTTCTGATGTTTCCTTTCCATTAGTAAGTTTGCCAGCTGCAGTAGTTTTTCTCAAGTTCCACGTTTAAAATCGTTAGCCATTCCTCGTAACGTTAAGCTTCTAAACTTGCTACGTTCTGATGAATTATATATATTTTTTTAGAACTGAAAGCCATAGCATTGGGCTTTTGATGCATCAAAAAAAAATCCCACCACGAGGATTTTAGATCATTATGGGCTACAGATGGGACTGAAAGGGATATTTTTAGATGTATAATGTCTCATGCTCGATTATTCTTCTTACTGGTTTGTTTGAGGTTTGATGATGACTGTACTAGAAGAATCCGAATCCAAAACAATAAACCTGCACCTTTTGAAAATATTTTAAAAAATTGTTAAGCACTCAAAAAATAATCACTGCTGAGGGAACCACTGCACCACTGAAGAAATTTTAGATGAATTCAAAATTTTCCATGACTGAATGCCATAGCATTGGGCTTTTAAAGCATTGAAAAAAACTGATGGAGCTCTATGAAGCCCCTTCTATGCCTCCAAAGACCTTTCAAATCCGACCACGAGGATCTTAGATCAGTATGGGCTACATATGGGTCTGAAAGGGATATTTTCAGATGCACAATGTCTTATGCATGATTTTCATTTTTACTGGTTTGTTTGCAGTTTGATGATGAGTGTACTAGACGAAACCGTATCCAAAATATCAAACATGCATCTTTTGAAAATATTTTCAAAAAATTTGTTGAGCCCTCAAAAAATAATCACAACTGAGGAAAGCAGTGCACAGAAAGCCATAGCGTTGAGTTTTTGGTGTACTGAAACAAAAATGATTAAGTTTTATGGAGCCTCTTCTATGCCTCCAAAGATTTTTCAAATCCCACATCTAGGATTTTAGATCATTATGGGCACAGCTGAGGAAAGCACTGCAAAACTGACGAAATTTTGGATGAATTCAAATTTTTCTATTAACGAAAGCCATAGCGTTGGGCTTTTGGTGCTTTGAGAAAAAAAAGATTGAGCTCTATGGAGACCCTTTTATGCCTTCAAAGACTTTTCCGACCACCAGGATCTTAGTTCATTATGGGCTTCAGATGGAACTGGAAGAGATATTTTCATGTGTACAATATCTCATGAACAACTTTTTTTCTTACTTTGTTTTTTGCAGTTTGATGATGACTGTACTAGAAGGAACCGGATCCAAAATATCAAACTTGCATCTTTTGAAAATATTTGTTGCGCACTCAAAAAATAATCACACCTGAGGAAAGCACTGCCCAACTGACGAAATTTTGGATAAATTCAAGTTTTTCCAGGAGTGAAAACCATAGCTTCGAGCTTTTGAGGCATTGAAAAAGATTATGATGCTGTATGGAGCCCTGTCTATGCCTCCAAAGACTTTTCAAATTTATCTACGATGATCTTAGATCATTTTGGGCTACAGATGGGACTGAAAGAGATATTTTCAGATGTACAATGTCTCATACACCACTTTTCTTCTTACTGGATGGTTTGCAGTTTGATGATGGCTGTACTAGAAGAAACCGGATCCAAAATACAAAACTTGTATCTTTACAAAATATGTTTTAAAAAATTCCTGAGCACCCAAAAAATAATCACAACTGGGGAAAGCAAGCAACTGACAGAACTTTGGATGAATTCAATTTTTTCCAGAACTAAAGTTGTTAAAGCATTGAAAAAAATGATGAAGCTCTACGAAACCCCTTCTATGCCTTCAAAGACTTTTCAAATTCAACCATGAGGATCTTAGATCATCATGAGCTACAGATGGGACGGGAAGAGATATTTTCAGATGTGGCATGTCCCATTAACGTATTTTCTTTTTACTGGTTTGTCTGCGGTTTAATGATAACTGTACTAGAAGAAACCGGATCCAAAATAGCAAACTTTTATCTTTTCTAAATATTTTCAATAAATATGTTCGGGACTTAGAAAGTAATCACAGCTGAAGAAAGCACTGCACAACTGACGAAATTTTGGATGAATTAAATTTTTTTCATTACTGAAAGTTACTGCGTTGGGCACTTGGTGCATTAAAAAAAAATAATGGAGCTCTATGGAGCCCCTTCTATACCAAGACTTTTCAAATCCAACCATGAGAATCTTAGATCATTATGGGCTACCGATGGCTCTGAAAGAGATATTTTCAGATGTGCAATGCCTCATGCACAATTTTCTTTTTTGCTGTTTTTTTTTGCTGTTCGATGATGACTGTAGTAGAAGAAACCGGATCCAAGATATCAAACTTGCATCTTTTTAAAATATTTTCAAAAAAATTGTTGAGCACTCAGACAATAATCGCAGCTGAGGAAAGCACTGAACAAGTGACGAAATTTTAGGGTCATTCAGAGTCCGGTGCTCTTTACGGATGTATTACATCCCTAACAAACCTGCTACATATCGATTGAAGGTACAGATTTTTTTTGATTCAGAGACTCACTACACGATTATTGCAGAGGCAGTGACATACCTAAGCGTAGTGATTCTAGAAGGCTCGGCTCATATATAAATATCCATGAACGGTAGTTCCAGGTGTCTCAATTTGTCATTGATAAGAATAAAGTTGATTGGTTGATTGAAGGTTGATGGATAGACAAATAAACGTCCTCGTGAGAAATAATACGATAGTGTCTGTTTGCTTTTTGTATCGTAGTACCACAGAGTTTCAGCTTTGCCTATGGGAATCCAATGGTCCATAATCATCTTCTATGTGCTTGTCCTTGGTACTGGTGATCGATGTTGCTATTCATCAGGATGTCGGTCAATATCCGCGCTATTTTCTGAATAACAGAATAATACACTGATTGCAGGATGCGATTTTTCGGCAGCTTTCAATGATCTGGACTAATGAGGAAGGTTAA
This sequence comes from Pissodes strobi, assembly GCA_016904865.1. Classification (NCBI taxonomy): domain Eukaryota; kingdom Metazoa; phylum Arthropoda; class Insecta; order Coleoptera; family Curculionidae; genus Pissodes; species Pissodes strobi. The sequence goes on from MU183743.1 coordinate 43,971, forward strand.
AGCTCATCTAAGGGAGGATATTGCTTGATCAAAAACTTTTGTGAGGACTAGTATCCTGCTGCTATTTCTCCAAATTCTCTTATAGGTTTAATAAACCTCTTGCAAAGACCTTACGCCCCTTAAATTGGTGGAATAAGAGGACCATATCTCACAATCATAGATAAACATATATCATTTATTTTTAAAGCGAGTGTCAGTCAATAATATTTCTGTGCTAGAAGTAAATAAAATACTTTGTCTAAATTGTGGGTTTTAATATGTTGCACTTAAGATTACGAAAGCTACTTTATATTTTAAAGTACCCTGGTTTTTATTTACTTTGAGGTAGTACAAATAATAAGCTTAAATCATACATAGCTTCAAGGTGATTTATGACTGTCTGCACCAGAAGAAACATCTGTAACCAAACATTGAATGCCCCTAATGATCGCTGCTATTTTTTCATTTCCAGATTTTAAGAACAACCTATTCATATATCACTTTTCTAAGCAGCATAAAGAAGTAAACCAGGATGAAACAATATTAGATGAAGTCTTGACGCTCATTGCTCTTGTTAATGCAGTTTATCCACTAGCCATGCACAAAATTAGATCAAAACACAAATCGCAATATATTTGGTAAAGTACCTGTCATCAAGCTTTGTATCTATTAAATTAATATGACCAAGTGATTTTGCGTTTTTCTATATATAGCTACGTAGCTAAACCAATTTTTCTGAACCGATACTAGTTATTATATTTCATATGGCGCAGAAATTCTCGAGCCTGATAATGTTGAGTTCAAGCGAGCGCGAATTGATGGATGATTCGTGAGCTTGGTGGCTGAGAAATAAATTAGATTAATCCTGCTGACACATATCGCGCCAAAATTGCTACAGATTTCATTGCTGCCATAACTTACAAATGTGAATCTCCTCTTTGATTTATTCAATAGCATGATGTGCGTCACTTATTCAGTTTGTGGCAATTTCTATAAAGTACCGTTGCCTGGATTAATCATAATTTAAATTTACCTGCTGCAGGAAAGCTTTGATTGGTAACCAAGAGAGAAAAAGGCATACTGGATAAGTAGGGCATGAGAATGTTTAGTCGTTTGTAGGTGAAGTTGATTCGTTAGCGGATTATGTCCCTAATATATTACAGTTGCATTCCTGGAAACCTAGGTCAAGTTAATTTTCATTCATTAGATTAAAAAGTAAAAGTATTTCTATTTATCCATTAGACAGAAGGTCTAAAGTTTGAAAGATGCAAAGGAGACTCATTCATTTGGTCTGCTACACGTGCTTCTCTGTTGACAAAAAACAGGTGTCCTAAGTAAAGTAAGTAAAGTACAGGTGTTGTTTGTTGTTGTAATTTATCGGGTTAGTTTGGGTTGCACTCAAGCTATGGTGATTTTCATAAAAAGACGGTAGGTAAGTATCTTTTGTACTTTTCGATTATCTTCTATGATCTAAATGGACCAACCCAAATGGAAATAAATGGAATAAGAACCAATCAAGATAAACTTTTCGAAGTAACAAAATCAAACCAGGGAGACGTGCTGGGAATGGTAACCGCTTATCGTATTCTCGAATACTCGAAGTAGTATAATATACTGTACGTAAATAAACATTGCATTACATATTGAAGTATTCAACCATGGCTTTAAAATATTCTATAACGATGTAAATGCTACAAATTCCAGTAATGCGTTTTCTTCCTTTTTACTGTGCAACCCGCCAGTACCGATGAATGCTGCTCCGAGTTGCTCGAAGCGATGACTCCGTTTGGAGCGCCCTATTGACGGATGTCGTACATATTCTTTCTTGGAAATTGACGAGCTCCGTCTCGTCTGGACACTCAAGGCGTTCAGACAGAAGAAAAACGACCAGTTTTAATATCAGAAATTATAGTTGTTGTTTTTTGACCATCAGGTCTAAATACCGCCTGATTTTGTCGGGAGATTAATTGGCTAATATACTGATATGTGTGTTTTCTCAAATTATCGGCCGTATTGCCTAATAAAGATGCTAGACGGATAGTGTGGTTACCATTCCTATAAAAAAGTTTGTTACATGTTACTGTTTCAATATTGGATGGTTAAAATTATTCATAATTTAACTAGAGTCCTTCCTTGGGGCTAAACGTCTTGCAGTGGTCTTTTTTATGTTAGAGGCCTTTTTTTGAGGTGATACGACCACATGGTGGGAAAGTAGCTTTGCAGAAGTCGCCGCGCGCCGGTGGATTCCACGTCTGCAAGGTATAGCTAGGCTCTAATCCTTTTTTTCACGTAACTTAATTATTTAAAATGTATTTTCTTCCTTACCCTATCTGATATATCGACTACATAGCTACTAGGACTGTAATTAGTTGACATCCTTTTTGTTTCAAGTAATTGCTTATCCTATTTGTTCATTGAACTTATCGCTACATTACCACAGGTCATATAGAACCTTATCTTTTTTTATGGCAGTGGCACACACAGTAAAGGGAGATCCTATGGCGCTCGACGGGCGGTGTGTGTGCGAAGATGTTGATTGACACGGTTCTTGTATAGTTGTAAGTTGTAATTAGGGGAAACAGATGTCCTGGTAGTGAGTTACACAGTGATGCAGTGCAACAGAAAAAGGAGCTCTTGTAAAGCGACGCTCTAGGTTTTTCCAGTTGTACGACGAACTGGAGCGATTTTGCCGTCCGTCATGACTGCCTAACAGGCGTTGCCAGGGGCGGGATGAGGCATGCTAAATCCTGGGAACATCTGCTGTGAAAGTGTCTGTAAAACAGGGACATCTCGGCCACATGTCTGCGGTGTTCCAGACTATCCAGATTCCGGGTCAACTCCGGGTCGCCGACGAGACGCACAGCTCTCTTCTGAATGGAATCCAGCAGCTTTAGGGTGTGCTTTGGTGCAGCACTACAGATGTGTGAGAGTGTGAGCAATATTCCAAGCACGGTCTTATTTGAGCTTTGTAGAGCAAGAGCAACTGCTGCGGTGTATACAGTTTTTTTGTTGCGAAATAGCACACCAACCTCCTGGGAGGCTGATTTTGCGATATTAGCAACGTGGTCATGCCAGGGCATATTGCTGTTGACCTAGGCACCTAGAAGTCCGATTGGCGAGGATGAACGGATGGTCGACCCTGGCATAATGATGTCAGGGCCTGCCGTATTGGCCCTCTTGGTAAACGTGGCTGCTTGGGTCTGTACCAAATATCTGGCGCCTCAAGTTTAAACATTCTCCAGGCCCTGATTAATTGCTGTAATCTACTCCTATCTGCGGTGATAAGTCTCAGTCGCTGGTAAAGGTTTTTCTGATCTAAATTGGGAGACAAGGATACTGTCATCCTCAAAACTGTAAACAAGATTATTCGATTCGGTCAGCAGGTCATTGATATAGATGAGAAACAGAGTTGGTGAAAGTATTGCTACTTAAAATACGCCCGCGTTAATGGTGAATGTGTCTGAGATGTGTCCATCAACTGCAACGTGCAGAGATCGGTTCTTAAGTTAAGTTCCGCGTCAAGAAAGGAGGCATCCCACCAAAGGCACTCGAGCAGGAGTCAATCCCAGAAACAAGAGGGCACAGAAAAACCGGAAACGGCTCAAGGCGTCAGCCCTCTGAAGAGGATAGCACCTGACACGGCCATGGAGACGGAAGACGGTGGTGTCACTCCAGTCTTCAAAGTAGAGGGCAATCTCAAGTTCCTGCAGGCAAATCTGCAACATGCAAAGGCCGCCTCGGCCGTGCTAGGTCGCAGATTTGAACATGAAGGCCTGGACATCGCCCTCCTGCAGGAACCTTGGATCATCGAAGGGAAAATTGTAGGCCTCAAGTCCTCCCAAGGTAAGTTACTGTACGATAGGTCAGCTAATAAACCTCGTGCATGTATTCATAACAATAGGATTAAATGTACTCTAATCCCGGGGCTATGCTCGGGTGATTTTGTTATAGCTATCCAGTCACTACCCACGAAGGAAGGTGAAAGAAGCATAGTTGCATGTTCCGCCTACTTCCAAGGAGAGAAGCAAAAATGTCCACCGCAGATGCTTAAGGATGTTTTATCCTACTGTGAGGAACAGAAGCTCCAACTCATTCTAGGATGTGATGCTAACGCACATCACACGATGTGGGGCAGCACGAACGTCAATGGAAGAGGTTCTTATTACAATTTATTTTAACAGAAGGTTTAAATATTGCCAATATAGGCAACGAACCAACATTCGTAACGAGAGCCCGTCAGGAGGTCCATGACATGACCTTAAGTTCTAACAGGGCGAGCGACATGATCCACAATTGGATGGTATCAGATGAACCATCCTGCTCTGATCACAGGCACATTAGCTTCGATTTTAAAATCCCCTCCCCTAAAGCAATACTGCTTAGAAATCCCCGTGACACAAACTGGGTAGGATATTCAAAATCCCTCGAAGAAGGTCTACAAAGGGTAACAACCAAGGTTAAGGACGCGGAAAATTTAGACGTCACAGTACAGCTGATTAGCGAAGCAATAGCTACGGCTTATCAGGACAATTGCCCAATTAAAACCTGGAAACAAAAAGAAAGCACAGTCTGGTGGAACGCAAAACTCGGAACGCTGAGGAAAACCGTCAGAAGCCTATTCAATAAAGCCAAAGCAATCAATGACTGGGACCTTTACAGGTTAAAACTAACAGAGTATAATAAAGAGATACGAAAAGCCAAACGGGACTCGTGGAGAAGGTTCTGCGAAAGGGTAAATGAGACCCCAGCATGCGCCCGAATTCACAAAGTCCTAGCAAAAGAAAACACAAACAACAATGTCGAGCTCCTCAAAAAGGAGGACAACACGTAGCTGAGGAAAGTTTAACACTGCTCCTAAAGGCACGCTTTCCGACAGCAACGCAACACCTGCGAAGATTAGATGGGCCATCAACCAATTCCAACCATTTAAACCACCAGGCCTAGACGAAATACCTTATTACCACACCTGTGCAGAATATTTAGAGGGTGTCTAGCCTGGGGCGTTGTACCTAGTCTATGGCAACAGGTAAGGGTCCTATACCTGCCGAAAGTTGGCAGAATCTTGGACCGCACACCAAAGTCATATAGACCCATAAGCCTATCTTCTTTTATGCTCAAGACCCTGGAAAGGCTAGTAGATAGGTATATCAGGGATAATACTCTACAGGCGTTTCCTCTAAGTGAACGTCAATATGCTTAACAACCAGAAAAGTCGACAGACCTAGCCCAGGACGACCTAAATAGGCTGCCTTCAAGGTCCATAGAGGACAAGGAGATTGCCGTAGCCACATTCCTGAACATAGAAGGGGCTTTCAATTACTCCTCAACAGACTCTATCATAAGCGCGTTGGAAAGGAGAGGGACTCCAACAGCACTGCGCAAATGGATAGAAACTAGTCTAAAGCACAGGATAATCTCAGCCACTCTGGGAGAAATAACCACAAAGGCAGCGGTGGGAAAAGGATGCCCCCAGGGGGGAGTTCTATCTCCACTACTATGGGCCATATTAGTGGACGACTTATTACAAAAACTGTCTGCAGAAGGCTTTTACTGTCTAGGATATGCAGACGACCTAACGATGGTAGCACGAGGCAGATTTGCCAGTACTCTCCCAGAGAGAAGCCAAAAAGCTCTGAAAATAGTGGAGAACTGGTGCAAAGATGAACAGCTATCAGTTAACCCAAAAAATACGATAATCATTCCATTTACTAGAAGGCGAGCCCTTACAGGACTAAAACTACTGGCGATAAATGGAGAAGAAATACCTTTTTCCAAGGAAGCAAAATATCTAGGAGTCATATTTGACCAGAGGCTTACCTGGAAACCGCACATCCAAAAAGCAACTCTTAGAGCCACAGTTGCGCTAGGAAGATGCAGAAGGATGTGCGGAAAGAATTGGGGCCTCAATCCCAAAATGACACTGTGGATATACACAGCAGTGGTAAGACCAATGATAGCGTATGGTTCAGTAGTATGGTGGACAAGAACCATGCAGGCGGAGGCAAAAAGGCAAATAAGTCGCGTTCAAAGGCTAGCATGCCTGTGCGTCACTGGAGCCATAAGCACAACGCCCACTGCGGCTCTAGAAGTCCTACTAAACTTACCACCAATCCAAAGATACATACAGGGCGAAGCACGCTCCGTCACATACAGGCTATCACAAGGCCAAAAACCGATTATAGGTAGACATAATACCAAACAAGATAAGCTAAACAAAGAAATCAAGGCAGATGACATCCTGGAATTGCCCACGGATAATACCATATCCAAGTACAGCTTTGTCAAAAAGTACAACAGGAATGATTGGAAAAATGGCCCCCCAATTAGGGCAAATGTGATCTGGTACACCGACGGCTCAAAAACACGGGAAGGAGTAGGAGCCGGAATATATGAACCAAGGACGAAAACAAGAATTTCGATTTCCATGGGCAAACTAGCGACAGTGTTCCATGCGGAAAAAACAGCAATAGAACAGTGTGAAAAGGAAATAAAAAGAAGATATATTTGCAACAAAACAACAATTGCTATCTTCTCCGACAGCCAAGCGGCAATAAAAGCTGTGCAATCCAACAAAATAACATCGAAATTAGTACTGGATTGCCACAATGCTCTGAATGACATAGGAAGTCAACATAGAGTGACACTATCATGGGTACCTGGGCATGAAGGCTATCAAGGTAATGAAACTGCCGACGAAATAGCCAGAGAAGGCTCGTCTAGGCACATGATAGGATCAGAACCGTTCTGCGGGATAGCCAAACCAATCGCTAAAACAGCCATAAATAAATGGATAGCAGAAGAATCCCAAAAATGGTGGAACAACACTTTGGGACAAAGACAGGCCAAGGAATTTATAATAGGTTCATCGGCCAAACTATCAACAGACCTGCTAAGCTACGGCAGGAAGGCTGTCAGGATAATGGTGGGTCTGCTGACGGGCCACTGCCGGCTGAAAAAGCACCTAAACCTCATAGGTTTGGCAGAAAATAGGGAATGCAGGTTCTGCCAGGAGGAGGAGGAGACGGCATCTCACGTGCTATGCCACTGTGAATGCTTATCGAGAGGGCGCTCCCAACTACTTGGCATACCTAAACCAGAAGCTAATAGCTACACGACGGAGCCACTATCAAGGTTGTGGGGTCTAATCAGAAAGACAAAACGGGACGAAGTTCTATAATATGGAGAGAGTCACAATAGATCCGTCGGGTCGCGGTGACAAGTAGGCTCAAAGGTCATATCTCCCAATCTGTAATCTGTGATCTGTAATCGGTTCTGAAGGAAACTGGCAAGCCAGCTGCAGAAAGAGGCTGACAGTCCGAAGGACGGCATTTTGTTGAGCAGTCCGTCATGCCAAACTCTGTTAAATGCCTTCGAAATATCCAACGTAATAGCTCGAGGCTCTCCGTAGTTCTCAATTGCCCTACTCCATATTTGAGTGACATAAGCCAATATATCTCCTGAAGATCTCTCTTTGCGAAAGCCGTATTGATTATCGCTGATTAGCCTGTTGTTTTCGAGGTACTTGAGTAGTTCCTGATTGACTACACGTTCCATGCCGTTGGAGATTATTGGAAGCAAGGCAATTGAGCGATAGTTTGAGGGCGTCATTTTCTTGCCTTTTTTGGAACATGTTGCACCCGAGCGACTTTTCAAGATGATAGGTAAATATCTTTTTCGTAAGACAGAGAAAAATGCTGGAAAAAAGGGGTGTTAGTTCTTTGGCGCAGTTCTTTAACACGATGGCAGGTATTCCGTCCGGTCCAGATGCCTTTTGCGTATCTAGTTCTTTAAGCATTTTACGAATATCACGTAACTTGACTTCTGCCATGGCAGTATCGATGTTCGATATGACGGGGAAAGTCATGGCTGGTGGGACGTCTGAGGTAGAGTGCGATGAAAACATTTTGGCAAAGATATTTGCTTTTTCCTTGGCTGTAGTCGTCGTGATGCACACGTTTGCATTCGTTCCTCACTTCGACAAAATTATTGCGATTTTCAGCGGCCTGATTTTGATGCCAGTACCTGTAGGATTGCTGTTTTCTTCCTACAGCTCTTTCGCAATTTCTGTCGAACCAGGGCTTTCCGTTTGACGGTAACTTAATGGAATATAGGATGTATGCTTCCATTCCTGAGGAGATAACTTGCGTAATCTCTTCGCAGCAGACTGACGAGTCATCAGTGCCAAAGCAGACGTCGAGCCAAGGAAAATCTAGGTAGAACTTCCTTAGATCGTCCCAGTTTGCAGAAATGTAATCCCAGATTATGCGAGGCAATGGTGGATCTTTCTGTAAAAGTGGCAATTTACAAACCGTTGTAATAAGTTTGTGGTCGGAAGTACCTAATGGCGGACCAACTGTAATTGTGTGCTGGTCAGGATTGGTGGTTTGAAAAAATCCAGCGAATCTGAAATTCGAGTTGGTTCGTCTACAAGTTGAGTAAGCTCGCAGTTGATGGCAAATGCTTCAGCATCTCTACCTTCGTTGTCGGTCATGTTGTGATATTTGAGCCAGTTGGTGTTGTGGGCATTGAGGTCTCCCAGAACGATTCTATCTGAATTAGGGTGATCGACCTGTACTATGTCAAAAGTGGTAGCTGGTGTTGTAAAAAAGTTTTGGTAGGCTCTATCGCTCGGAGGGCGATATATGCAACATATAATCTTGGTTAATCCCTTGGCGGTGATCTTGAGCCACATGACGCCAAGGTTGTTCGGTTCGAGTGTTTCCTCGCGGTGACATGAAAGGTCGCTACTGATTTTACCACAATTAGATTCATTGAATTTACCGTTACCTGGCTGTAGGTCATCTCTTATTTTATAGCAGCCCTATTATTGTTTTTATTTTCCCATAATTGGGTTATTGAACTTACCGTTATATGGCCCTGTCATTTATTAACTTTGTTCGACTATTTAATATTAACTCTCTTTATTATCGATATACCGTTACCTTAATTATTAAATATCTCGCTAATGCTTTTGTGATTATATGATTTACTTGTGTATTATATTTAACTACCTGAACATACGCTTTTACTGTAATTGGCTGTAAGCCTCATAGCAGGGAACTGTTTTATTTATCTGCAATTTGGAACTTTGGCTTTTTACCTAGGCATGCCCTGAAATGAGCTCACTTCGTATTCCCCTGTAGATACTTCCGGCTCAGATATTCACTTCATAGGTTAATCCATTGATTTAGCATATTTTTATTAACTACTTATTGGTAATTATATTATCGCTGCGACGCGACGGGATTAATTTAGATTGGTCTTTGTTTAGTACATACTGCTTAGTTTAGTTAGAACTTCAAGAATTGAAGGTTTAGTTAAAACTAATTCGAAACAGGAATTAGGCCATCTTAAGGTTATAGTGCATTATTTAAGACGTCTTTAGAGTGTTTATGAAAGCATTTAACATTTGAATAAATAGTTTAATTGGAATCCCGATGTTTATTTTGGTAAGTTAGTGTCAAAAGAGCCTTTCATTAATATCTTTTATTTCTAAATTGCACGATATTCTTACGGAGGGGCATGTTTCTAAATTTTATTGTCCTGATTTCAATGTGCAAAAATCATTGGTATGTTCCCAGATAAAAATTTAGTGGGACTTTCACTTAACTGACCAGTAAAAGATCCACGCCTTTAATTATTATTGAACCCGCTGAGTAAACCTGACATATGGACCGTTTGTTAAGCAATTAAAAAATTCTGTTCCAATTCCAAATGAAAAAAGACTTAAAAATATATATCTACTCTGTTAAATATTCGCGGTTAAAAACCATAAAAACGACCCCTTCGGCTACAATGTTATCTTGCCAGAAAATTAGGATCAGGAGAATATTAAGTTAACGCTTAACGCCATCACTTATCTTTCTTTTGTTCCTCACATGAGGCTTATATTATGCGATGTTAATCCCGTCTTTATTACGTAGCATAAATATACGTTTTACTTGTCTATATAGTTTTTGTGTATAAGCTTTATCAGAGAAATTCTATCACATATATTGTATATACTTCTGGGACCCAGACAGGCTTTTCTCAATGGATCAATATGATATTTCGAAGACCGGATCCAAGATTGAGAATTTTTTCAAGCGATAAGCAGTGCTTTCTGACGATTTTATGGAAGATTTTGAGCTAAACGTCGAAGTTGTGGCAAGTAATTTGAAAATAAAGAACATAAAAAATACTTGCATTGCTGAAAATTTCACTTCTGTTATGTGCTCTTAATTCCACACCGTTTTTCTTCTTAAATGAGTTCCTTGGTTGGATGCAAAATATAGCTCGAAGATATCAACAGAGAATATTTATAAAATGCGTTTTCGTAATGTCAACTCACTAACTAACCGTGCACTAATGTTCATGTTCTTACTAAAACAAACTGACGTCATATATCTAGACCACCCTTGTATTGCGGTTCTTCTTTTTAATCAAGATGCATCACGTCACTGGTAGACATGTTCCTATACCGTATGTGTAATATCCGATCCTAATGAGTGGCATGTGGTCTCAGAAACAAATATTCTGTTATGTGACGTATCACTAGGACCGGTAGGCAGAGAGCAATAATAAAATGCGGCTTTCTACGACTAGCCTGTTCAAGGCAAATGCCAAGACATTAATTGACATAATTCCCGAATTGTCAGAATCAATCAATTAAAATTAGTTAAAACGGAAATAACATGGCATATTGTGATGTCCATGTGTCTTCCGTAATGAAGTAGTAATTGAAGCAGTACGAAATAAGGTAAAGTTAATTATCCTTAAGTGACTTATTGAGGGTTTGTATCGCTTCTCCCAGGACATATTAAACCTCTAAATAAGCCCATTGTTCTAGGAAAACTAGGAACTCAAGTAAACAAAATTCAAAAAAGTCCAAATAATCAGCAACAAATAATTTCAAAAGCTAACGTAAATAAAGGAAAGCGAAGACAGGCTGTCTAGAAATAACATCAAGTGACCAAGTCCACTTGCTATAATGCGACATATTTATCTTACCGAATTAAGAAACGATTAGACTCTTTAAGTAAAATTTCATGCCAAATTAAATAATATTAGCAGGCATGTTTCAGAAGTAAGATTTGGCTTCAGGCGTCATAAATTCACTCAATATTAATTATTTATAGTTTATTTAAGGCAAACACGTTTGTGGCCGTTTTTCCCTTTAAGGAAGGCAACGAACTTTACGGGTACCTATTGTTGAAAGGTGGTCAAAAGAATGACAACCACGTGTGGAGTTAAATTGTTGGATTATAATCATTATTAACTACGTAGTATATCATCACAAATTTAAGAGCATCTAAATGGCTATCAGCCTAACCTATTGGGCAGTTTATTAATAAAATTGACAGGACCACCTGAAAATATTGAAATTTTGAAAATGCATTAAAATGTACATACATTTTTGCACTTTGGAAAATAATTCCTACAAAAGTACTGCAACACTATTTAAAAGGTAATTTAATGGGTTACGAATGAGGAAATTTTTTGACCATTTTTCCCATATAATATCTTAAAGGTCGAGTCTACTCTTGCCTTAGGGTTGAAAGTAGTGACTAAAAATATCCTTCTCACCATATTAGTTTTCATGTAGTTTCCTCATGATTCCTAATTTTATTACAAGCCGAAGGTATTAATGGTGGGAGATTTTCCAATGGACATAAAGTAAATACAGGGAAGCTAATGAGAGAAAATCAAAGTAGTGCTCATTTCAAGAAAATTCTATAATGGATTAAAATGAGAGTCCCAAATGAAATCAACAGATGTTGCTAAACGCTGCCAAACACTTTAGCAATACATAACTCAATTTGCTTGATAATATTTACTTTACTGTGCTAAGAAAAATTATACTACTTCATATCTCCATCTCCTTAGCCTATGGCGCTACTATTTATGGCAGGCGTTAAACCAGCTCTTACTATAGAGAATGAAGTAAGGCGGTGACCAGGGAGGCAGAAAATGCGGATTTGTTTCGACTCCGTCACCTTTCCGTCTTTGAGTTTATATTCCCTAATTCAATTAAGAATTCGTAACAGAGTTCCCCTTTACTTTGAGGAAGATCTTAAGACGTTACGCGGTTGAGCTCAACAAGCTACTTTTAGCATAACTTTATATGTTCAGAAGGTAGAGAATATTTAAATAAAATTATTCGAAAAAGTGTACGTTGCTAGAAGCGACAATTTCAAAGTGCATTTAGTTTGTAATATTCAATTTATTTGACGCCTGGAGTCATAAGAAGAAATCATGCTTGCTAGCATCTCTTAGATGATAGCTATTGCAGCCCCTCTTATTTTTTCTTGGTGCAGCAATATTTTTCAACAGCAATTTTGCCCATGGATTCACAGCAGCAGCTGCAAACATATTTTAATGACTTTTGTAAAAATGTTATAAAAATTATATTCAATAGTAAGAAGTTACGTGAGATCTATGATATTTGTTGTCAAGAAAAAAATAGCATTATATTACTCCGAGTAATTGGAAGTTAAATAAATGGGTTTGGGTGTTGCTAGACCTACTAGCGGGCGCCTCCCCACGTGTGGATTGGGGCACGCTCTCTAGATATATCAAATCAAATCAAATCATTTTATTTTTTGCCATAAATTTCCAAACAAAAATATATTGCTAGGTATATGCTTAGGCAAAAAAAAGGACAGCCTCTCGATTATCAAAACCGGTATCCAATGCATATCATTACAAACATGCATGAGCGAGACAGACCTTAACCTAAATCCTAAACCAAAAGAAAAAACAAAAAACTTGTGACAACAATATCCATCTAATTCTAATTCTACAATTACCGCTAAGAGTAGTGATGGGCGATATATCTATAAGGTATCAACAACGAGTTATTTGTCAATAACTGATATTAAGTACGAAATTGAAATTGAGCAGTTACCAGTCACTGACACCGATCGAGTTAATTCTTACTACTTACTTTTAAGGACTTCCATTAAATATTGGTTTTTATATAAGTTAATGTAGACATTTTAGCTTAAGTTAAGTTTAGGTAATCTTTAACTCAAGCCTTTTCCTTATTTTTACCATGCAAATTCCAAACCACGTGACTGCTCGGGTGTCGAATTACAAAAGACGTAAATTTTGGTAAGATGTTTAGGATAGGATTTTTCTTGAACTAGGTTTGACATTTTGACAATGGAATTCGGTGAAATAGTGAGATTTTTTGTTAAAAATGTTTGCATAAAATATTAGTTTTACCTTGCTTAACTATATATAAGGTATTATAGTTATGCAGCACAATACAACACCGCTAGATTTGACTTCATATAATGGAAATAATCTAAATATTTACCTTAATCATAATTATGCTATAATGCTTATTACTAATAAGCATCTAAGGCACTAACTTCCAATAACCGTATAACTGCTAAGAATAACCGTTATTTAAAAATAACCGACACGGCTATAACCGTTAGTTCTAAACAACCTTTTAGCCCATCACTAATTTGATTAAAAAAGGTAATTTTTTCACGAATGATAGCATGTTTGGTAAAATTTCGAAGTTGCCTATAATATTGCAGATGGACTTCTGATTTTGTTTTCAAGAACTTCCGATGTGCCCTATCTCTTATTTTAATTAGGTATTTTATATTATCAGTTATCCAGGTGGTTTATCTTCCATTTTTTTTACTTTTAAAGAGTGCGTGCTTATTTATAAGATTTAAGATGTTTGCATTCCAAATATTAACTTTTTCTTGAATGCCATTAATATGGTAAATTTGATCCCACTCTATTAGTGATGCATCATCATCAAATTCCCTTTTATCAATTTCTTTATAATCCCTAAAGGTAATATAATTATTTCCATTATCTACGATTGATTCTTGAAATACAGTGTATATTAAATTGTGATCAGATACCGATTCGGAAATAGGTAAGGATTCCGACTGCAAGGATTCAAGATTATTACTAGCCATAATCATGTCTATAAGGCTGGATTGATTGGTCGCTAATTTCACTCTAGTTGGCATAGTTATCCGCTGTGATATATTAAATGTTTGTAAAATATTATTTAGCCTAAGAGAATGCGTTGAATCGACCAAGCAATAATTACATGATCATAATTAGTATTTATAGTACTAAGCACTTCTTCAAAGTTGTCTAGAAATAGGGAAATATTACCGGATGGCGGGCGATACATATTAATCAAAACAAAGGATTCATTTCCCAACTTAAATGTAATCCCTAAATATTCTGTGTCAATAAATATAAAGTCAAGTCTGATTACACTAAATTTCAATGCTCTTTTGATATAAATAGCCACTCCGCCCCCACGACCATCTCTGTCTTTTCTTATAAATTTATATCCTGGTATAGAAAATTGACAACTGTCCAAATTAGGACTCAGCCATGTCTCTGTAAGACAGAAAATATCAAAACCATAATCATACACATAATTCGAAAATTCATCAAATCCTGTATTAATAGATCGGATATTTAAATGACCAATTGACAGATTATTTCTGCAGCTCGGACCGTCCAATGCCGGCTCACCGCCGCCACTGTCCGACCACCGACCCCGCACAACCTCAGCCATAGCCATCGCTCCCGCCACCCCCACCGACAGCCAGCCGCCAAGCCTCAAACACCTCGCCCCACCGCACCATCTTACCTAATAAAAATCAAGAAAAGGAAATACGAAAAATAAAAAAATAATAAATAGTAAAAATAAATAGAAACTAAACTAAGTACAATATAGTCTACTGATTTAAAACAGTTAACTGATTTAGGAATAATAAAGATAAAGGTACGTGTAATGTGGCAATCAGTTTCGACTTCATAGTGCTTCAAACAAGCAGCCATCCATTATAAGAGAACAGACAGCACTTACATTGTGAATTTATTAATTAGGGAAATTATATAAGCCAAAATTGATCCAAGTTTACACAAAATAACGCCAAATACGTAGGGATTTTAGTAACAATAAGAATCAATAAATGGAAATACATAAATAAATGGAGATACATAAAGATTTTATCTACCGACCTGTAGCGAAGGAAAAACCAGGACTTAAAGTTGCATAAGATGTTCACTACCCCTCAATACGATGAACTACCCCCGCACTTCTGACATAAATGTTGCCACGTAAAGCCCGAGCATTTTTAACCGAAAATTTATTAATCGCAGCACTAAGGAGTTTCAATCGTTCTTGCGTTAGATCTCCTTTAATAAATATTTTGGAGGTCCGTAATTCACCACGCATCTTTAACACTGACGACCGTTTGTTGACGTCTGTAAATTGTACTAGTACGGCAGGAGGCTTATCAGGAGTAGGGTTTTTTGCTGTTACACGGTGACAAGACTTTATATCATTTTTGTTAATGTTTACTTTTAACTTAGAATTAAACAAATCCGTCACCTTTTGCAGTATGTTTTCTCCTTCTTCATGACTGAAACCGAATATACGAACATTTCTGCTACGTGAATATTATTCCTGCCATTCTAGTTTGAATTTTAAATCTCGGTTTATTTCAGACATGCTGCGAAGCTGTCCTTTAATTTCTGAAACCTCACTTTCCAGTTTTCTGACACGTAAGTCAAATTTTTCCTCCAATTTCTGAGCAATGGTTTCGACGATATCATTTTTAAATTGTTCGTTGAAAATTCTATCCACCTCATTTTTGACAGCCCGCTTAATCTCGTCAATGTCGGTGCGCGTGAGTACCATGATGCTGAACAAACACAGCAATACACAGATTATTACTTTAGTAATAAACAGATTACTAGGCAAAACTATGAAATCGTAGGCAGTAACTTAATAGTGACTTCTGATCACAATTCTCACTTATTTTTCGCACTAGACATTACAAAACTCAATTAATAACAGTGAAACGGACCGACCCTAGGTATGCAAATTAACAAAGAAAAGTTCTAAAATAATTAAATTCACCGGCAAAATTAGAATACACTCGGTATTATAAAAAGCTTTAAAAACGCACTTTTGCAAGCAAATCCCGAGACGCAGGTAAAGAGAGGGTCGAGTCAAGCCTTGGAGATACGCGGCAAACTTATTTACGTCTCTTTTTAATACATTTTTCTAATGTGTGAGATCGAAATTTTAATAGCCTCTTGTCGCACTCACACATCAAATGGGGACTTCGGCCTATAAAAACGCCACGGCAAAACGAAATCGTCAGAAGAAAATCCACTCGCGAAAGCTTGAGACTGGTTAAAAGAGTAAGAAAAATCCACTCGCTTTGCAAAAAGCTTGAGACTGGTTAAAAGCGCAACATAAATCCACTCGCTTTGTTAAAAGCTTGAGACTGGTTAAAATTTCCACCTATTTTCAATTTCTCTAATTTTGGCTAGAGACTGGTGTCCGATTCCACTCGCCAAAACTCTTATTAAAATTTTCACATATTCTGATATCCAATTAGAGTCCAGTTCTCACACCGCTTATATAAATTTGCAATTATAAAGCAAATTGAGTTTATCCGCATTTTTCCTGAGCCAAATGAAATTAAGAACAAATCCTAAAACCTCAGCCATAGGCGCAGCTCGCAGGGGAGTCGAGATGACTTCCTTACAAATAGGTAAATCCTTTGGTTTCACTTAAATTCATTTCGATTTAATATTTAGGCATCATTTTAAGGGACGGTCGTACTTTCAAAAACCTCATGCTTTACGGTGATCAGATTCTCGTAAATTACGCGGTTTTAATTAGATTTCGGACGGGGAGGTGATCGTGACCAAAGATGTTCAAGTAAACCTAAACTCTCTTATATCCGAATAACAAGTTGGGCTAATAGTGTTAAGATTCTTAAACAAAGGGTACAATAGTCCTACGGGACGCGAAAAGAGCCTACGGGACACGAAAAGATCCTTCGGGACAACCCCCCAAAAGAACCTTGTGACGTAATTCCGTGGGGGTATCTAAAAATATATATTATACGTCTTGGTCAGATCTTATCAGCTACGCTCTCAGCTTGTTACTAATTATCTTTAGTATGTGCATGTATACGAGGTGGTATGCATATTATATTATATTTCCGTATGTGTAATGTGAATGTATCGAGCGTAGAGCACAGTGTAAGGGCACATACTTTGGATTTTTTTTATTAAGCGGTCACGGTTTACTTTTTGGTTCGGGGCCTGATTGAAATATCGTAACTTAATTCCAGCAAATAATGTGTTTTGTTTCTTATGTACATGTTTCCTTTAATAGATAAATTCATTTTATGTTGTATTCAAGTTTTTTTAGATTAAAGGTTATTTTCTATAAATTAATACCGCGTTTTCATTAAACTGTACAAGTAAAGAAAAATAGAAATATAAAGAATGATCATTTGTGTTTTATTGCCAGTATTGACTGGTCCCTTAAAAATTTGTAATTATATGAGATAATCGTTTCACAAACATCTACTTTAGAACCTACTACAAAACAACGTCAATTAAACAGGGTCTTAGCCGACAGTAATAATATTTATTATCATTATTGTTACGATCACGTCCAACAAAGTTGCTGGCTTTTGGGTGCAAAAAGGTGTACCCGGGTCAGGGGCGTTTCAAACAGGACCACACCACAACGCGTCCAACTCTCACAGCACCATCTACCTCTCTGTTCCCATCTACCTCTCTGTAGAGATAAATAGATATAGAGGGTACCGGGGATATAAAATACCCGGGGTTAAAAAACAAAGAAGCACAACGGCAACATCTGATCCCAGATTGGGCGGTTGCAAACGGCGTCTGACCCAGAATGGGCGGTCGATATCCAATCCAAGATTTGGCATAAAGGAAGGCAACGGGATACCACCTTTATTATTTTGTTCCAAGATAATGACATGAGTACCTTAAGTTCAAAATTTTCCGAAGGTATAATTAGTTCCCCACTCGGATCTCCTGGGGGGGGGGGGGCTTTAAATCTATCAAGCATAAGAGCAAACCTAACAAAATCGTTAAAGATCTAACCATGGAAAGTAAGAGGCTTATCTGAGGCTTGGAAGTTGGCAAATCTTACAGGAGAAATGAACAGACTCAAACTGGACATCCTAGGTGTCGCTGAAACCTGGTCGCCTGGTATGGGAGAATGTAGTGTGGAGAGTGGAGCATTCTTCTACTCCGGTATCGAAGATCAAAATATAGGAAAGGTGTGGGGATCGTAATAACAAAGGATCCATTAAAATTTGTTGTGGACTTTGTCCCATACTCAAACCGCACTGCTTTATTGAAACTCACAGTCAAGCCAAGAGATCTTAATTTAACACAGGTATACGCACCAACAGCGGAGTCGCCGGACCAAGACGTGGAAAAATTTTATGATGAAGTCAGAGAGCTGCTTAAACTGACTAAAAACATGACGTCCACATAATAATGGGACACTTCAATGCCAAGATAGGAAAGGGCTAATTTGAAGAAATAGTTGGGCCTTATTGTCTTGGAATAAGGAATGGAAGGGGTGATCGACTTTTACAGTTCTGCCAAGAAGAAAGCATGAGAGATGAAAATACATGGTTTGAACTTCATCCTCGCCGCTTTTATACTTGGAAGTCCTCATTTTCATCAACCGAAGATTCAGCTCAACCGCCAAGAGAGCTAGCACGTTTAAATATTGCATTGGCAAGTGAAAGAAGACCAACCACACAACGAAGGATAGCGTTAGAAAAATACGGGACCGAATAATAAGGGCCGAAATGTGTAATGAGATAAACACACAAATTCAAACAATAACATCAAATATTGGAGAAGATTTAACGCCATCATGTACAAAGATAACGGATATTGTAACAAACTCGCACAACAAATTAGGATATAAAGCAACGAACAAAAAGCAAAAATGGATGACGGATGAGATCTTGCTATTAATGGATGAACGTCGAAAGCACAAGAACGGAACAGACGACAGCATGCACAGAAACATTTAAAGCCTTATGAGATCGAAGATTAACCTAGCCAAAAAGCTGAAGGAGAGACTGCTGGCATATATCTCTTCTTCTTCCAATGGCCCTATCCCTTATGGACGTTGGCTATTTCTCCTTCTACCTGGACCCCTTCTACCGTTCATCTTTCCCTGAAGGCTAAGTTGCTGAAGGCGATATTTGTTGTGTCTCATCAGATTGCCGAAGTATTCCAGTTTTCTTTATCATGAATGTGATTTCTTGTTGTTTGCCGATTGGCATATATAAAAAAATAAACTAACTCTAACAGTCAATAAGAACAACCAGATAGTTCTTGATAGCAAGAGAAAAACTATGTTTGGAAAAAATACATAGAAGAACTTTTTGACGACATACTAACAAACTGAAATTAACAACTTTCTAACAGGACCATCGGTCACTAAAGGAGAGAGAGAGAAAAATCTATACGTAATTCAAAAAACAACTAAGCCTTTGGCCCAGACGAAATTCCTTCAGAAATACTTAAGCTTCTGGATGAAAGAGGCATCACAGCACTACATAAAGTATTTAATATTATATATGAGACAGGCCACTACCCCAAACAATGGTTATGTTCTACTTTTACTTCCTTGCCTAAGAAGACCAATGCAAGAAAATGCGAAGATTATAGACACATTAGTCAGATACCTTGAAAATATTCCTTAAAATCATACACCAAAGGGTGTACAAAAAGTGTGAAAGAGACATAAGTGACTCACAATTTGGGTTTAGACAGGGATTAGGTATACGAGAAGCGATAGCGGCAACGCATGTGTTTGTCCATAATTGGTACGATAAGAAAAAGGGCGTGTGCCTGTGTTTGATAGATTACGAAAAAGCATTCGATCGAGTACAACACCATAAATTAATGCAGCTCCTCAAAAAGCTTAATATAGATCAGAAAGACATCCGATGTGTTGAAAACCTGTATTGGCACCCACCTGCATATATAAAATTAGGCAATAATATGTCAAACACCATACAAGTTAGAAGAGGAGTACTCCATGGATGTTTGTTGTCTCCGCTCTTGTTCAACTTATATTATATTCAAGCCATTTTTCAAGAGGCCTTGGAAGACGTGGAAATTGGAGTCAAGGTTAATGAAGTGTGGATCAACAATATCCGCTACGCTGATGATGCGATCTTAATCTTCGATAATATACACGACCTACAACAACTGGTCAATATGGTAGGAGAACAGAGTAAATGAATGGGTTTAAATATCAATAACAAAAAGACAAAATTTATGATTATGTCTAGAAACCTGAAGGTATTTGAAAACTCCAGCATAACATTTAACGCAATGCCCATAGAAAGAGTGGATAAATTTAGGTACCTGAGCACCTGGCTTTTCGAAGACTGGACAAGCCCGCTAGGCATTCTTAAAATTCGGAAGAGTGCTTACCTGTTCCAAATTTGACCTTAACTTATGACTGTGGTTCGTAAAGTGCTTAGTTTGGTCAGTGCTTCTTAACGGTATGGAAGGTTGGACACTAAAAGCGAGTGCAAGTAACAAGTTGGAGGCTTTCGAGATATGGCTGTATCACAGAATCTTTAAGATACCTTGAACGGTGAGACTGACAAATGAAGAAGTTCTAAAACGTGTCGACAGAGAAGCGAACTGTTTGAAATAATTAAGAAGAGAAAAACAACATATCTGGGACATATCATGCGAAACGAGAAATATCAATCGTGTAGCTGATGATCGAAAGCAAGATTGAGGGCAAAAGAGGAATCGGAAGAAAGAAAATGTCCTGGTTGCGAAACATCAGACAGTAGACAGGGCTACACGATGTACAGTCGTTGATACCCACAGCAAGGAACAGAGAAGCAATGGAAAATGTGATCGCAAACATCCATTAGTGGATACGCATCAGAAGAAGAAGAAATAAATAATAAAATAATTGACAGAGAATTATGCCAGAACAGTAACTCTTAAAATTAGCTAAGAGAGGTAACAAACAATTTCGGTAAAATGCATTTGCTTGTTCAGGGATTCTATGTTGTAACGATGCATACTATGTATGAGTAAATAGTAATTTTACCATGTCCATGAAATATTTAGGGAAAAGCCAGCTAAATGTTACTATTTCATTATGCATTCAACTTTTCTGGCGGAATTAAAATGGAGTACTTTTGTAGTTTCATGCCTCATGAAGTTCTCATCCAGGGAATTCTCACCTGATTTGAAATCCGCGATTACTGATTTTAAAAAATTGGTATATCCGTTCTGTTAAATCTCTAAATTGTAGTTTAAATTGTACCCCAATTCACTGTACGAGGAAAGACCAGTATTTTTGGCATTGCAAGCTTTGTTTGGGATTTTTCTCTAATCAGCAGTTACTAACTAGTTATTCAAGGAATTTTAACTAATATCTAACATGTATTACTTACTGTCTTTAGGTTTTTGGGGATTCTCGCTCCACCAGCGAGATTTGCAAAACGCGGATCGATGTTTTAAGGATTCACCGAAGTCAAATTCCTTACGTATTTAAAATGGATCGTACTAAAATCGTTTTTTGAACGTGTCGAGCACTGATCACGAGTTCTTAGTTATGAAATTTCATGCAGATAGCCGATTTACCCTAAATAATTAGAATTTCTCTAATATAACTAAAAGAGAATTGAAATAAGCAGATTACGGTATCTTCGATGCGTATTATTACTTACTACGATGTGACACCACGGCCATTGTGCTGAAGCGTAGTAGCAGAACTGAATATCATAGCCATCTTGTGGGGTTTTAAACTATACGCGAATGATGTATGTCCAGGAGGGATTTATAAGCATTTGATTATGAATTCATACTGCTCTGCAACACAGGAGGAATTAGATGTCTTCGCGGTGCAATCAATTTGCGACTAGAGCCCTCGTGGTCGAGAGGTCTAGATGGTTAGGTCTCAAATCGGCGGCTTTCGGCGGCCCGGGTTCAAACCCCGTTGCTTTATTTCATTTTTTGAAGGTTTAGTTTCTAAACATTTTTTTTTTATTTTGGGTATGTCTTGGGTTAGTTTGGGCTAGCACCTGGTTAGTTTCCTTTTCTTGAGCCCCCGTAGCGAGCGAAGCGAGCGGAGGTCTATGCGAAAAGTGAATATGTCTTGGGTTAGTTTGGGTTAACACCTGATTAGTTTCCTTTTCTGGTTTTTTCTTGATTTTGGTTATGTTTTGGGTTAGTTTGGGTGAGCACCTGGTTAGTTTCCTTTTCTTGAGCCCCGTAGCGAGCGAAGCGAAGCGAAAAGTGAAATATTTTGCTTTCCTGTATTTTAACACATTGGAGTATTGCAGCGCAGTATGAATTCATAATACGCGTTCATAAATCCCTACGTGATTTCTGTGCTAACGCACGGTAGGATTTTTAAACTATCTTGACAAAAATGGTTCATTTAATTACTTCTGTATTTTAACATATTGGAGTGTGCAGCGCGGTATGAATTCATAATACGCATCTTCGATATTTTCTATTAGTTGACAATGTGTATAATTCTTTGCTCTTCTATGAAAGTTCACTAACTAAATTTAAAATAGCTGAATTTGTGTAAAGTAATAAAAACAAACCAAGGATAAAATTTCGAGCTTCTATGTAGGAAATTTACATTATTTCGATCAAGTTAAAACCAACTTAGGAGTTTCTTGCATAATTGAATTCGTATCTACAAGCTGGGCTCAAGCAAGCCTTGATCGCAATTACATTCATTTGCATACATGTATTTACAAAATGACACATAAGTGTTTCTGAATAAGAATTGCTAAATTGCATTTGTAGTAAGGATATACATATTTACTCAATATATTTCCTAACTCCGTATTCTTATCACAATGACCCCCTTTGTAATTTCCTATGTGATTTTCCTTAGATTTATTTTAAAGAGGGTTACTGCGAATGTTGCGATGTGTTTCCACTGATAAACCGAAATGTCCGCTATAAGCAATAATCGCTGAAAGTGTAAATCAGGAAGTTTTCTGGGTAAGTCAATATTCTAAATGTTGTATGAATTGCTTGGAGTACATTTAGAATTTCCTATATAATTTACTTCGTTGCGCAATATGCAACACGGTTCTAATTTTACTTGTTTCCTATGAACCAAGACTCCAAGGCAATATATTGTCAACTAATGATTGGAGATAATTTTTCCTTTTTTACACTCATCGCGTTTTGGACTTTTTATTATCGAGGATGCTTTTGAGCATCGGAGGCCGACGCTAGTAGAGGGGGGGGAGATATCTAAACAGATCATTCTATTACAAAAAATAACACTCAGTGTAAAGTTTGAACTTGGTACTTGATCTTGAAAGATAATTATTACACTTATTATCTGAACATGTTTTAAAAGCATTCAATAAATTTTAGTATAAAAGAGCGCGCAAGCCGAGTAAACAACCACAACCTGGTTCAATTCGTAGTACCTTAACGGCAAACGCTTACTAGCAACATGTTCAACCCTCCGTTCATCGAGAGCGATATTGTACCTCGGGGGGGCAACGTGTAGACAACCTCCAAGATGGGCACCCCGGGACGGCCAAAAGTCTACTCAAAAGGCGGCCGAACTAGATTTCAGATCTCTCACCGCCAATAAAAGCGACAGCAAAAGGAGATTGAAAATGTGAAAGTAGATACTGGCTCTTCCCAGAGCCCACAGACAAAAAGTATTGGACGAGGTGTCCATATTTTGCAAAATAACGTAGAAGGCTAGACAAGAGACAAATGTGATTACTTGAGCAAATTGGCTCATGAACATGACGCCGACGTTCTGGCTCTGCAAGAAACCCATTTGGGTGATGGCGACGCAGCGGCTAAATGTAAGATACCAGGATATAAAGCGATATCAATGCTCCTCTCACCTATCCATGGATCCACAATATATGTGAAAAACAACATTTCGGATTATACTGAGGTAACCTGCCGGGAAATGAATGGCATAGAAGTAGTTATGATAGCACTCAAAGGACTGACTATTACAACAGTCTACAAACCACCCACTGTAAAGTGGCCAACACCAGCCTTACGCACGGCGGCTAGGCCGTGCCTATATGTGGGGGATTTTAACAGCCACCATACAACCTGGGAAAATACAAGCATAAATGAAAATGAAGAAAAACTATCCGAAGGGATCGACGCACAGGAACTGTATCTAAGTTACGATGCCACGGAAATTAAAACGTTTCGATCAGGAAGATGGCAAACTGAAACTAACCCTGACCTAACCATAGTCTCCACCGATGAAAACAAACTACCTACCTCTAGATCACACAAGGAAAGTACTCAAACATTCCACAAGAAGCCAACACCGCCCCACAAAAATCAGCATTGGTGTTGAAATACCACTTACAAAATCTATCAATAAACCCAGATGGAATTTTAAGAAAGCTAATTGGTCACAGTACAGCAGCATATGACACCGTTTGTCCGGAAGGATTACTGCTCATACTAAGGCGGCATGTGCAAAGTAAGAAATTGACAACACTTGTCAAAAACATGTTAACTAACCGATGCTTTAAAGTTATAGTACGGGAGGCCACGACCAAAACCCTTGATTATCGCTCTCCGTTTAAAACCATGAAAAATAGTGTCCGAAACGGTGCGTTTTAATGGGGCGCCGTTTTTGCTTTGCAAAAAATTAAGATGACAAAAATTTATTGCTATCCTTCTGGTTATTGGATAAATCAATTAATATAAGTTCATATTGTAATAAAAATTTTTATATCAGACATCTGCATTTTTGTAATATGATAACCGGAAGTTGTATACACATCGGGTCTTATAAATTTATTGCTGTCCGATTGAAATATTTTTAGCATACTAGTTTGAGTGACTTTATTACGAAAATAATGTTTTCAGATACATTCTAGGGTGCAAAAGCAAAAAAAAAGTATTTATTAAAATTTTTGAGGGACCTGTCTCACAGCCGGTGATGCTGGTAGAATTTGTCACTTGCGCGCAAACGCCAGTCTGTCAGTTGTTTATTTTACAGTTCAACAGGGCGATAATCTTGTCTTTTGGCATTGAAATGTATAAACATTGCTTTTAGTGTCAAATATTAGAGTCGTTAAGCACAATTTTCAATGATTCCTGCTCAATTATGGTCAATATAAATTTGTCTGATTAGCAGCGTGCACAGGTTAATGTGTCTTATATTAGCATTTTTGTGATGCAGCATCGTCTTTCTACCATATATACCTGATTTCAGACAAATATGTAGTGACAAGTTTCTCTTCCCCAAAATGTTTACATGTTACGCACTCTCATAAAATTAAACGCACCGGGACATATTTCTGAAAATGGTTTTTTTAAGTATCAACTCACTACGAATAACGAAAGGAAATAGTTTTCAGACAGTGCTGTGAATTCTACCGAACGAGCAGCAGCGTTTGTCTCCGATTGTGTTAAGAGCTATTTGACACAAGGGCCGTAACCTGCTTTTAGTTTTTGCTTTCTGCTTATTAGTGCTTATTGTTGCTTTTTTCTCATAATTTGATTGACTCGACAAGACAATGGGTGAATCAGGGGGGGGAGACCCCCCCCCTATCATATCTCAAGATGGTTTAAATAAACAAGGGGAAAAAAAGAAATTTTTTATCTACCTGCAGATAAAGGTCCGTTTGTTGTTTACATCGAATCAACTGATAAAGTTGGGTATAATATTGGTAGAAGTAACAATATTAAAATTTCTAGAGATATATATAATTTAAAGCTAACTGATGTATTAAGAATTTCTAACAAAGGTTTAAACAGAATTGCTGTACAATTCATTTCATATAAGGCTGCTAATGCTTTTGCAAAGAATAATACTCTCTTAGAAAAAGGATATAAATTATTCATTCCCTATAATTTTGTTACTTCTAAGGGTATAGCACGAAGGGTTGATTTAGATTTAACTGTGGAAGAATTACTGGATCAATGTGTTACCAAAGATAATATAAAAATACTAAGTGTTAGAAGGATGAATCGAAAGATTATAAAAGATGACACAGTGTCCTACGTTCCTACAGGGACAGTGTTATTTACATTTCAAGGTTTAGTAATGCCTAAAGTAGTTAGCTTCTTTTATTTAGAGTTCCCAATTACAGTCTATATTGCACCTGTTACTCAATGTTTTCGATGCCTGCGGCTTGGTCATACTAGAACTAATTGTAAAGGGAAGGAGAAATATTTCAACTGCGCAGCGAATAAACATGATGACGAAAATGTAAATTTTACATGTGAAACATGTTGCTATTTTTGAAAAGATAGTCATAAATCGACTGATAAAAGATGTCCGAAATATATAAGACAGAAAAACATTAAAGAGTTAATGGCTGTGGAGAATCTGACTTTTTTTGAAGCTAACGAGATGTGCAAAAAAAATTTTATCTCCAGAGGCGATTATGTTTATAATTCTAGGGATTTTCCGGTTTTAAAAAGGGCCAGTGATCTTAATTATACTCCAAAAGCTTCGGATGCTATAATTGATCCGTCAGAAAGAAGAACACAGTATTTTAGGAATAATGCTACAAAAAGATCATTCCAACAAGTTGTGGCTGTAGATAATAATAAAAAAAGAGTAATTCAAAAGGGCTATGATCGTAGGGCCCATGATGAAAACCTTTACTTTCCTAATTCTCGACCACAAAATATATCACAATCTATGTCTCAGCCAGTGTATCAAAATAAAGATACAGAGAAATATTGCAGGCCTTCGTCTAGTGCAGATTCAGTTTTTAATCTTAATTTACAAAAAGATGGTTTTGACATAAACTCAGTTATAAATTATTTACGTAATACTTCTGAATTAAATAAAAAAATCTGTAGGGAACTTTTGCCGGCGGCGTTGTGTCCGAGGCAGTATATGGATCTGGATCAAGATTCAGATTCCTAATGGGGGTAGGAGCTACCCTAGTTTTTCTTCTGTCTACTCAATTATTTTTACATAAAAAAAAAATGAATAATATTACAAAATTTAAAATAATTCAATGGAATATTCGTAGCATTCGGTCAAACATAGATAATCTTATTAACCTAGTTACAAAGGAAAAACCAGATATTATACTGCTTAATGAAACATTTTTATTACCTGAACGTTCATTTAATCTCAAGTCATATAACGTTATTCGACAAGATAGACCAGACGGATATGGGGGTGTGGCTAGATGTGTTAGAAATAACTGGATTTTTCAAGTAAACAAAAAATTCTGCTCAGAAAATATCCAATATATAATTGT
>MU183743.1:91029-177686 GCA_016904865.1 Pissodes strobi
AAAAGTTCAATTTCGTTATGGCTTTTCTTGTAGAAAAATGTACCGAATATCTTGTCACAGCGAATCCATCTTACATTCATCCATACAAATTTATTTCCACGATCATCCACTTTTGTAGCTTGTAGACACGTTTTAGTAATAAGGCGAAATCGATAAAATCATCCCTTTTCATCTCCTGTACCTTGAACGGGTGTTTTTTGCCACATGACCAGTTGGGATGTTCGATAAGGCTCTCATAATGTTTCTTCTTTTTCTCAATATTTGAGTGAATGGTGTCACATTCCATTCTCGAGTGTCCTGGTATTAAGAATTTGAGATATGTTATCTGAACATTTGAATTCTGCATCAAAGTCATAAACGTCGCCACTCTGTGACCATTTTTGTTCTGGCCACCACACGTATCAGAAAAAAGGGTTATATGTTTAACATTTGGTGGTAGAGTCAAAAGCTCTCTATACAAACAAGAACCAATCTGATTTACACCTCTACCAGATAGTGTTTTCTACCACATACAACATGTAGTTTTGTTGTTGACGCAATCATACATTGTTAAGTTGAAGGTCCATAGTTGCCGCTTATAAAACGCCACTGATGTGGTTAGGCTTGGCGTCGGCAGGCATTGCTGCAAATCAAACGTAAATACAGCTCTGTTCTTGCCCAACTTTCCCTTTTCCTTATCCTGTGTTTTCGCGGAATATGCTTCTTTAGCATCTGGTCGATGTTTGCTCAATTCATTTGTCAATCTTTCTTTTTCTATAAGAGTGTTTGCATTTCTTATCATTTGTCGCATTCTTGGCAGGTATCCTACTCAATTTTTTTATGGATATATTCATTGTATGAAAAATAGATTCGTAAACTTTTCTGCTGACAGGCTTTTGAGGTGCAATCCAAATTTTATATCATACCTCCTTGTAAGAGTATAAAAAGACGGCAACAATGTTCGATCTCCTGTTTGCTCGCGACAATAATGGCTCTTATATGCCGGGATTGAGAGGATGTGCTTCTTAACTAGTTCAATTCTATCGGTTTCAATTATGTTCTTTGGTGGATGGTGACCCCTCTCATCGTCCAATGTTGTGCCTGTGATGAGAGTCTTTTTTATAGACGTTTCAATAAATTTATTTGATAAATCAAATGTTTTTTTTAAAACACCCTTTACACACTTCTATTAAATTTTCATTTAGTTTTAAATGGTACTTATAGTTACATTCTCTTGCTTTTGTAGCACCAATCTTCTGAGTTTTCTTTCCTTTTTTTAAAATTGAGCCTCAAATAAATGCCACTCTCTTATTGAAGCTTCCTAATTTCCAATAGTCTTCAAATATTTTGTACCGTTGTTCATTATCAATTCTCTTTGTACATTTCTTTCTTCATTTTTCTAAAACTGTACACTTACGGCCTCGTATTAATTTTCCTTTTATAGTTGAATACTCCTTGCTTTTGTTTCTATTAATGTTTCGTTTTCTTCTTGCTTCTCTTGTATCTCCTTTTACTGTTTTCCTGTATTATAAAAAGTTACTAACACAGCTCACAAGCACTACGCACCGAGCTGCACACAGAATATCCAATACTGCTTGTATTATCATATATATCACCACAATACTAAGCATTAACAAGATCTAAAACGCACCTGCTCTGACCGCACAGAAAACTAAAGAGAGACAACTCAAATGTAATATGAGACGTAAGTAATTAAAAGTAAAATAAAAGTGCTTATATTTTTATAGTTTGAAGTGCATTTATTTGACATACATAATGTTCAAAAGCATAGGTATAAAATCATGTGAGAAAATCGGTTGATATTAGGAGAATGCTATATTTTTCAGGCATACTAGGTCATAACATCTAAATGAAAATTCTTATTTATATGTATCTGAATATCACGAAGCTGCCTTGAAACAAAATTATATTAATTTGAACACAATTAATTACGACGCATTAATATTCACACCGATGCAGGCTAAGAATTTTATAAGACTGAAGTTACTAAAATCGGAACAGTATTGATACTATTGATACTTTTTTTAAATTGCGTAAAATCTCACATATTTTAGCGTTGTGAGGGAATTTAAAATTATTTTGAGCAAAACAAAACAAAGTTTTTTACATAATATGCACTCTCTTGTATGTCTCCGCTTTAATGTTTTACAGTTTTTTAAGCGTGTTGTCAATTCCAAAAATATTTAAACTACTAAATAGTAGTCACCCTGTCCCACGTTTGAACATGGACTTGAAAAATGCTATGAAAACATGCAATATGTTATATGTACCCAAGTACATGAAGGCCCCTATTTTCTACTAAAAGAACGTTAGAAACCGCTATAATTTCCAACAAATTATTTACTTTGGCAACCAGATCCGTTAAATCCAAATGAATGCACAAATGCAAATAGTGTCACACCACCGATAACATTGGCTATAGAGCGATACCAAAATTAATTCATTCTTGCTGCAAATTCCGAACAAAGAGAAGTAGACTAGGTTATTAACCTATCATTGGAATAGAGCGCAAAGCATATAAAATTATATGTGATTATCTTGATTTTGCAGTTATTGAAATTAAAAGATATCATTGCCACTAAAAAGTATAAAACGTTTGCTTGTTAATATGTAAATGAAACTATATCGATTTTAAAGAAAATATTCTATTAAATACTTTAATAATCATAATTTTACCATAAAATAATGTGACTAGTGCTTTGAAGAAAAAGAAAAGTTTCAAAAACCTTTTATGTTAGCCTAAACAAAATTAGTTCTGATAATAGAAGAAAAGCATTTGACATGAAATTTAGTTTCTACAGAAATGGTAAACTCGTATGTGGGTACATAAAATAGATCAATGACAAATAAGAAACAGAAATTATTTCAGAAGGAATTCTACCGGCCTTAAGTGCTTGGAGAAAGGAATTGCGCCTTTCGAAATAGGCTACTGAAATAAGAAAAGCCTATTCAGTAATAAATTGTACAATATTTTACGCGAATATGATCTTTCGTATTTTTAAGACAACGAACTATTTTTACGAAAAAAAAATCAATGTAGTCGTTGGTTCTAAAAGTGCCTGGATATCAACAAAAAAGTAATATGAGACGTAAGTAATTTAAAGAAAAAAAAAGTGCTCATATATTCACTTCCCAAATTGCATTTTATGACATACATGATGTTCAAAAGTATACGTATACAATCATGTAAGAAAAATGGATTGCTATTAGAAGCATGTTATATTTTATGCATACTTCGCCAAAAGAGCAACTAACATATATATTTATTTATATGTATATGAACATCGCGACATATAATTTGAACTAATTAATCACGACGCAATAATATACACATTGATGCAGGGAAAGAATATTTTAAGATTTAAGATACTAAATTAGGATTATAACTGAAATTATTAATTCTTTCTTAAAATTGTGCTACAACTTACATATTTTAACATTTTGAGGAAATTTAAAATTATTTTGAGCAAAACAAAAACAAAATTTTTCACATAATATGCACTACATTATGTCTCAGTTTTTAATGCTTAACTTAAAACCACTAAATAGTTGTCGCCCTGTACCACATTTGTGAATATGGACCTGAGAAATTCTGCCTAATTTTAAAAAATGTAGTGTGTACTCAAGTACAAGAAGGCTCCTATTTTCGACTAGAAGTAACTTACAAACCGCTATAATTTCCAACAAATTAATTACTTTGGCAACCAATTTGATCGGTTAAATTTAAATCAATGCACACATGCATATAGTGTCACACCGATAGCATTAGCTATAGAACGACACCAAAATTAATTAAGTTTTGCTGCAAATTCCGGACAAAGAACAGCACACTGGGTTATTACTCGGTTATACCCTATTTTCATTTTAATTTATACACATTTGTTGATAATTGGAATAAAGCGCAGAGCATATAATATTATATGCGATAATCTTGCAAATATGTGGCTATAAAATATTTTTGGATTAAATAGTTATTAAAACATAAAACATCATTGCCACCAAAAAATACGACACCAAAGCCAATTTTGTTACTATGTAAACCTAATTAGATCGGTTATAGCAAAATATTCTATTACATATTTTCATAACAATAACTTTACCACAAAATAATGTGATTGGTACTCTCAAGTAAGGGAAAAGTTTCAAAAACCTTTTATGTTAGCCTAAGAAAAATTGGTGCTAATGTTAATGACAAATCTATAGAATTATAAACTTCAAAAGGAACTGAGGAAAGGAATTGCGCGTTTCGAAATATGGTACAAAAATAAGAACAACCTATTAAATAATAAATTATACAATATTTTACGCGAATATGATATCTCTGTATTTTTGGAAACAACGAACTATTTTTACGAAAAAAAATCAATGTAGTCGCTGGTTCTAAAAGTGCCCGGATACCAACAAAAATGTAATACGATACGTAAGTAATTAAAAGTAAAATAAAAGTACTTATATTTTTATAGTTTGAAGTGCATTTATTTGACATACATGATGTTCAAAAGCATAGGTATAAAATCATGTGAGAAAATCGGTTGATATTAGGAGCATGCTATATTTTTAAGCATACTAGGTCAAAAGAATAACTAAACGAAAATACTTATTTATATGTATCTGAATATCGCGAAGCTGCCTTGAAACAAAATTATATTAATTTGGACACAATTAATTACGACGCATTAATATTCACACCGATGCATGCAGGCTAAGAATTATATAAAGCTGAAGATCCTAAAATCGGAACAATATTGATACTATTGATACTTTTTTAAAATTGTGTAAAAACTCACATATTTTAGCGTTGTGAGGGAATTTAAAATTATTTTGAGCAAAACAAAACAAAGTTTTTTACATAATATGCACTCTCTTGTATGTCTCCGTTTTTAATGTTTTACAGTTTTTTTATGCGTGTTGTCAATTCCAAAAATGTATAAACTACTAAATAGTAGTCACCCTGTCCCACGTTTGAACATGGACTTGAAAAATGCTATGTAAATATGCAATATGTTATATGTACCCAAGTACCGTGCGTTCAATTTATCTTGATAACATTTTGATTCGCTGTAACTTTTTTGTTTTTAAAGATATCAAGGTAAACAAAAAAAATTGTTTTTGTTATTGTATAATTTATTTATATACAAATAATAATTAATTATGTCCGATAAATTAACTAAAGCTAATTTAAAACGAACCACAGCCCTTAATAGATTACAAGAGGCTCTCGAACTCGGAGTAAAAGCATCAAACGATGATTCTTTGAAATCGGTATTTTTAGCTCGAGCAGGTAACACTGATAGTGCATATGCTGACTTTCAAGCAGCTCATGATACTATAATTTCTCTAATCAGTGATGAGGATTTCCAAA
This sequence comes from Pissodes strobi, assembly GCA_016904865.1. Classification (NCBI taxonomy): domain Eukaryota; kingdom Metazoa; phylum Arthropoda; class Insecta; order Coleoptera; family Curculionidae; genus Pissodes; species Pissodes strobi. Next base: position 96,392 of record MU183743.1, read on the forward strand.
CCTATGATGAGATGTGTATCCCGGCAGATAAAGCCTACTATGGAGTTAAATCTTTAAAAAACGATTTTCGGCTAAGTGACTCAGCCTCGCAGTCGGCTAACACTACTTCTACTAATACAAATTTTCATCAGACACCTCAAAAAGTTATAGCCAAATTACCGAAACTTAATTTGCCAGTTTTCGATGGCAATTTTAAAAGTTGGCCTAGTTTTTATGATTTATTCAACAGTCTCATACATACTAATTCAGATTTATCTGATGTTGAGATATTTCAATATTTGCTGACGTCATTGGACAAAGAACCTTTAGCTTTGATTCGCGGTATTCCTTTAACGGGATGTAACTATTCTGTGGCATATGAAATGTTAGACAAAAGGTATCAAAACAAGCGTATTTTGGCTACTCAGTATTATAATGAGATTTTTTATGCTTAATCAATTCAAAGAGGTACTTCTAAGGGCCTTAGGCATTTTTTAAATATTTTTTCGCAAAATGTAGCAGCTTTAAGAGTTTTAAAGTTTCCTGTTGAGCACTGGGATTTTTTGCTGTTTAATATATTGTTACATAAACTTGATTTAAAGACTAAAACTAATTTTTAACTTGAAAATAGCTTAAATCAAGATTTGCCTACTTATAGACAATTAATTACCTTTTTGGAACGACAATTGCAATGCAATTTTATTGCAAATCCAATCGAACAAAATAAAAACCCCAAGTGTATTTTATGCTCTTCTTCTCACGCACTCTATAAGTGTCAATTATTTTTGGCTCAAACGCCACAAGAGAGATTTTCTATTGCTAAACAGCACCAACTCTGCGTCAACTGTTTAGTATCTCCACATGCTATTAAAAATTGTGCATCCTCTCACAAATGTCGAATTTGTAAATTTCCACATCATACCACTCTACACTTTGATAGAAATTCTACACCTGTCCCACCTCAGGACAACAAGTCTCACCTTACTGTTACAACTAAGGACGTTGTACAGTCTACCGGTGTTACCGAACCCAATACTCCGCTTATAAATACTCATTGTATTACGAATACTTTAGCAATGCAGCAACACACTGTTTTATTGTCTACTTGTGAAGTAGATATCAAGGATATTCGAGGACATTTTCAAAGGATTCGAATCCTTTTTGACACAGGTTCTATGGCAAATTTCCTATCTGAGCCTTGTGTCAGACGACTTGGTCTATCTCGTAAAAGCTTCTCTATTCCAATTGAAGGCTTAAATGGTATGTCAACTTCATATGCGTTATTAAACCCTGCGGTCAATCAGGCCCCATGTTCTCTTTTGAAGCTATTATTCTCCCTCAAGTTTGTTCTAATCAGCCCAAGGTTCACATTAACCTTGCAGCAATGGAACACATTAAGTCTTTGAAATTACCAGATAGTCGGTTTCACATTCCTGGACCCATCGACATGCTCACGGGCGCTGAATTAGTCCCATTATTCTTAAGGTCAGGTCGTGTTTTTGGATATCCTGATCAACCGATAGCCTTAGAAACCATTTTCGGTTACATTTTGCAGGGTAAAACTAGCTATTTTTCCTCTTCAAATGTTTCGGATTCCCTTTTGAATTGTCATACTATTTTGGATGCTAATCTTGATCTTTTATTACGTAAATTTTGGGAAGTCGAACAAATCAATAAAACTCCTTCTTTATCTCCAGAAGATAAGAGATGCGAAGACACATATAAGGCTTTAACCTTCAGGGAACCTTCTGGCCGATTTTCGGTACCTTTACCATTTCGTCAGTCAAAGCCAAGCTTTATTGATACTTATTCTCAAGCACATTGCCGTTTCTGTATGCTTGAAAATCGCTTTGCAAAAAATCCTGAATTGTATAAAAAAATATTCTGATTTTATGCAAGATTATCTTGATAGTGGTCACATGTCGTTAGTGCCACAAGATAATTACAAATCCTCTACTGCTTATTACATCGCACATCATGCTTTTTTTAGGAAACAAATATGTGAGTCAAAACTATGTTCTAAAATTAGTGTCGTGTTTGACGCTAGTTTACGTGACGTACAAGGTATATCTCTCAATGACACACTTCTTGTTGGTCCCAAACTTCAGACAGATATTTCTGCCTTACTTTTGAGTTTTCGATTTTTTCCTTACGTTTTTGTCTGCGATATGAAACAAATATCCAGACAAATTAATGTCCAACCTCAATTTTGGGATCACCAAAGGTTTTTATGGCGTTTCTCACCTACTGAGCCTCTTTAGGAGTATTTTCTACGTACCGTTATTTATGGAATTTCGTCTTCGCCATTCTTGGCATTACGAACTTTACAAGAACTTGCTGAACAGGAAGAAATCTCTTTTCCTAGAGCAGCACAATTTATTCGTCGTCAATTTTATATAGACGATGGATTACTGGGCAGTCATGACTTGGAATCAGCTTTGTCACTTCAATCGGAGCTTATCCAAGTTATGAAGAGTGCAGGCTTCGAGCTCAGTAAATGGGCAAGCAATCACCCAGCACTTTTGTCCCCTTTTTCTACTTCTCAGGTCCAAGAATCCTGCAATTTTGACAAGGATGAACCTTCTTTTATTAAGGTTTTGGGCTTGAAGTGGGATCCTAGTTCCGATGTTTTTTCTTATACTTATGTGCCGATTGAACGTCCATGTACTAAACGAAATATTTTATCGGAAATTAGTAGAATTTTTGGATCCTCTTTGTTTTATTTATCCTTGACTTTTACTTGCAAAACGTCTTTTACAGCGTTTATGGGAATCTCAGATTCCTTGGGACGATTCTCCGTCAGAAGATATTCTAAATATCTGGACACAGTTCAAGGCGGAAATGCCGGGACTTGCGAATATAAAAGTTCCTCGTCATATAGGCTTTAATTCAATTTTTCGAGTTGAATTACATGGATTTTGTGATGCTTCTCAGGTTGGATATGCCAGCGTTGTTTATTTTCGTGTGGCAGGAGTCATCTGGTAGGGTGAAAACTTTTCTCACCTGTGCTAAGTGTCGAGTCTCGCCGTTAAAGACCCAATCAATTGCTCGCCTGGAACTTATGGCAGCCGTTTTACTATCAGATCTAATGGCTTTTGTGAACGAAAGTGTTGTAGATTTGGTAAATTTTGACGCGACTTATGCTTGGTCGGATTCCATGGAGACACTTGCTTAGTTATCTTTTTCTCCGCATAAGTGGAAGACCTTCATAGCCAACAGAGTAAGCCATATTCAAGACCTAGTTCCTGCATCTTCTTGGCGTTATGTTCCCACGTCGCAAAATCCTGCTGATTGTGCCAGTCGCGATCAAACCCCTTTGCAACTTTTAAATAGATCTATTTGGTGGTCCGGTCCAGAATTTCTATCTCAGACTAGAGATCTATGGCCGATACAACCTAATCTTAAGTCTCAAATCGAAGTTGAGATATGTAAGGAAGGAAAACAGACAAGTTTAAACTGCTCTATTCCCTGGAGTAATTTGGTTCTCTCTTTACTAGCTCAATTTTCTTCGCTGCAGAAAATCCAGGGAATTGTCGCTTACATTTGTCGATACATTGGCAATTCTAAGTCTAAAGCAAAATGTCAAGGGCTCCTAATCCCCGGCGAAATCGATTCTGCGCTAAGAATTCTTGCAAGGCACGTTCAACGAGATATATTTTCGGATATTTTTCTTAAAAATGAGCAAAATCTCTTGCTTCCCAAACCCTTTCGAAAATTAGCTATATTTATCGATTCAGATGGTTTACTTAGAGTCGGTGGTAGACTCGAAAAATCGCAATTTTCGTTCGACGTCAAGCATCCTATGCTTTTATCAAAATCACACAGATTAACCGAATTAATTATTGAGTCGACTCACAAGAACAATTTGCATCCTGGATTAGACCTTGCACTATTTAATACTTCAGCAATTTTGGATTTTATCTCCTAGAAGTGCCATCTATAAATGTCTTGCAAACTGTATCCGATGTTTTCGATGCAAGCTAAAATCATACAATCCTTATATGGCCGTCTTGCCAGCTCTTCGAGTTTCTCAAGTGAAAGCATTTTCTTCCGTTTGTATAGATTTTGCTGGCTCTTTTTCACTTGTGTTGACCAAACATCGAGGAGTAAGAACCTTTAAAGGTTATGTTGGCGTATTTGTTTGCACTGCAACCAAGGCTATTCATTTGGAACTAGCTTCAGATCTATCTTCTGAAACATTTTTGGTAGCTTTTCGCCGTTTCATTGTCCGGCGCGGAAAATGTATTAGTATCACGAGTGATCAGGGTACGAACTTTAAAGGCGCGAACCGTCAGCTTCTTGATTTGGCTCAAAGTACAGCTCAAACATTATCACTTACGTGGAATTTTAATCCTCCCGGCTCACCTCACTTCAATGGGCTCGCCGAAGCCGGCGTGAAATATTTCAAAAGCCATTTTTACCGTGTAATAGATGCTCAAATCTTGTCTTATGAAGAGTTTAACACTCTCCTGGCCCAAATAGAGGCTGTACTGAATTCACGCCCCTTGTGTGCAATTAGTGCGGATCCGAACGACTTACAGCCCCTTACCCCGGGACATTTCTTGATCCTTGAGCGTTTGAATAATCCTATCCCTGAACCTAGTTTGAATCACTTAAAATTAAGCAAACTGAATCGCTGGCAACTTATCCAGCGTCTCCAGAGCGATTTTTGGAAACGATGGTCACAAGAATATATCCATTCTCTCCAAGAGCGACACAAATGGACAGAGCCCTCATCTCCTGTTATTGAAGGTGTTCTTGTTCTCATTAAAAACGAACAAAAACCATCACTTCAGTGGGAGTTAGGCCGCATTATTAAACCGGGACAGGATAATGTGGTTCGCGTAGTAACATTAAAAACAGCCCATTGAATCATGCAAAGACCTGTGGTCAAGATTTGCCCTTTGCCAGGCAACTGAGGTCTATGCCAACATAGAACCTATTTGTTAGTAATGTCTTTTTTTTTGAATTTACTTTTTCTTTTGTTCTAATTTAAAAACATTCGTTTTGGCGGGGCGAATGTTTGGGAATCATTTTATATATGTTTTTTTTTATTGTAATATTAATTGGTGACAAATTAGTTTCTGTTGAAGTGGTATTAAATTAATTTAGTTACGAATTCATTATACACTCTGTATAGCATTAAACCATTTTTTCCGCACAGATCGTAAATTCCTACACATGCGCGCGTGCGAATTTTGGGTACGAAGGGACCTAGTGGGAACAACAAAGGGACACCTTTTCTCGCGTTTGAACGACTCGGGTCGCCGGTAAATTGGTCGAGTTTTCATGCCGGTTTTTTAATATATATATTCTCGAAGTGACAAATTGCAATCTCAAATTGCGCGGAAACGAAGATCCTAATTAGTAGGGTGAATTGAGTAGCCCTCATCTCGATAAATTGGACAGGTAAGCGATTTGTGCGTTTCGTGTATTTTTTTGTCATTTTCTTTTCAACCTAATATACAGTCCGCTAAAATTTTCATATTTCCTACACAGTAGGTTTTTTTTCTAAGTTACATATAAAACAAAACACTAGCAATTTTCTGACATATAAGCCTACTTTACATTTTTTAAATGGAACACCCTGTATATTACTACATTTTCGGACTCTCTAGAAAAACCTAAACACATTTTTTTGTATAATAGCCTAGTTATTTAGCTGTTTACCAAATATTGACAGTTGAAAGTCGGGTATTTTGACACTCTGACAGGCTCTAAAATCTAAACCGCACAAGACCAAAGAAAACGGTTTGCACATTTTTATCTTAAGTTTTCATAAACTATCGAATGTCAGTATCTTTGAATTTAACCTGCGGATAAAATTAACCGGAACTTTTAAACCTCCGGTTAAATTCATAGTTACTATCATTCGATACCTTATAAAAACCCAAGATAGGAATGTGCATACCGTTTTCTTTGATCTCATGCGATTTAGATTTTGGAGCCTGTCAAAGTGCCAAATGCCCGACTTTCAACTGTCAATATTTCGTCAACAGCTTAAAATAGGTATAGGATATTATATAATATGTGTAATGTGTTTAGATTTCTCCTAGAAAGTTCAAAAATGTAATAATATACAGGTTGTTCCATTTAAAAAAATATAAAGTAGGCTTATATGTCAGAAAATTGTAAGTGTTTAGTTTTATCTGTAACTTAGAAAAACTTGGCCACCAACCCTACATTTTGTTTTTTTGTTTACCTTGATATCTTTAAAAACAAAAAAGTTACAGCAAATCAAAATGTTATCAAGATAATTAAATCCAAATGAATGCACAAACGCAAATAGTGTCACACTACCGATAACATTGGCTATAGAGCGACACCAAAATTAATAAATTCTTGCTGCAAATTCCGAACAAAGAGAAGTAGACTAGGTTATTAACCTATCACGTGCTATTTTGACTTTTATTTATACACCTTGTTAAAAATTGGAATAGAGCGCAAAGCATATAAAATTATTTGTGATTATCTTGATTTTGCAGTTATTGAAATTAAAAAATATCATTGCCACTAAAAGGTATAAAACGATTGCTTGTTAATATGTAAATGAAATTATACCGATTTTAAAGAAAATATTCTATTAAATACTTTAATAATCATTATTTTACCATAAAATAATGTGACTAGTGCTTTGAAGTAAAGGAAAATTTCAAAAACCTTTTATGCTAGCCTAAACAAAATTAGATCTGACAATAGAACACTTAGTTTCTACAGAAATGGTAAACTTGTATGTGGGTACATAAAATAGATCAATGACAAATAAGAAACAGAAATTTGATAAGAAATTATTTCAGAAGGAATTCTACCGGCCTTAAGTGCTAGGAGAAAGGAATTGCACCTTTCGAAATAGGCTACTCAAATAAGAAAAGCCTATTCAATAATAAATTGTACAATATTTTACGCGAATATGATCTTTCGTATTTTTAAGACAACGAACTATTTTTACGAAAAAAAAATCAATGTAGTCGTTGGTTCTAAAAGTGCCTGGATATCAACAAAAAGGTAATATGAGACGTAAGTAATTTAAAGAAAAATAAAAGTGCTCATATTTTCACTTCCCAAATTGCATTTTATGACATACATGATGTTCAAAAGTATAGGTATAAAATCATGTAAGAAAAATGAATTGCTATTAGAAGCATGTTATATTTTATGCATAATACGCCAAAAGAGCAACTGTCTGAAATGGACGGGTTTCTAAATATTTATTTTCATATCAATTTATTTTATTGGGATAAGTAGTTTTATTTACTTATACTCGTACAGGAACTGTATGATTTATGGGAAATACTTTTGTCCTATATTTGAATTTTCGCGCTAACAATGCACATTATTTGCGGATATACACTCCTTTTAGGCCTGTCGACTGAGCATGATGCCATGCGCAGAAAAGGGCCGAAGTAGTACAGCACAGAAGTACGAAGGAACGGCGTGCGACCATTTAAGCCATGAAATCCACTTAAGATTTTTCGCATATCAATTTTATTTTCGCGAGTGATCTAGCTTATTCAGAACAGCAAATTCAGTGTCCAGACCATCCGAAAAAGGGGATGAACCGAATCCACAAGAAGTGAGAGCGCTCTTCAACAGATCCACGAACGGAAAAAGGGTGAGTGCCATTTGCATTTAATGTGCGTTTCGTCTGCGACAATTATAACTTACAGAAATCATCTTTCTCTTGCCACTTTATTTATGGTTTACTTTTAATTTATGTGGTCCTTCGAAGCATAACGTCTGTTTACGACATTTTGATCCTATCGAGCGCGGATAGGTACCAGCTTTTCTTAAATTGTTCAAAAAAATTATTATTTCAAATTTACATAAAAATTCATTTTAAAGCTAGCAATCTTTAATTTATTCACGGCTCAAGACACATATGAGTACCACTAAAGCGGCTGCATGAAATATATGATTATGGCATGAATTCAACAGGTGATCCTTTTTATGAACAACCTTTCTTGGCCAGGGCTGATTTTGTTGAAGATATTTACGAAGAATTTAAGGAACATCACAATAAAATCAATTCGTTAATTTCTGATGACACAGAGTTTGACGCGCAGGATAAAGAAAGAGCGGCAGCGGATAAATATTTGTACGGAATAAAAGGAAAAAGAATGGAATTAGCCCTTACAAATATTAGTCATCCTGGTCCGAGTTTCAACGCACCGAATAGCGCTAGTTCTGGGGCTAAGCTTCCAAAAATTAATGTGCCCACTTTTGAAGGTAATATAAAATTGTGGCGTTCATTTTTTGATTTATACAACAGTATTATACATGACAATTCTAATTTATCAAATATCGAGAAATTTCATTATCTGATGACGTCACTACAAAATAAGCCTTTAAATTTACTTAAAGCTATTCCGATGACGGAAAATAATTATCAAATAGCTTATGATACTCTGGTTGGCAGGTATCAGAACAAGCGTTTCTTAGCCACAACTTATTTTAATGAAATATACACTGCTCAACCTTTACAAAAACCCTCTCACAAAGATCTTCGACATTTATTGGACAAATTCTCAGAAAATCTTGCAGCATTGAAAGTTTTAAAATTTGATACTGTCTCTTGGGATTTTTTAATTTTTAATATATTACTACAAAAACTAGATTCCAAAACTAGAACAGACTTTGAGCTTGAATATAGCACTACAGTAATGCCCACTTATAAAACGCTTACAAACTTTTTAATTAATCAATGCAAGGCCTTAGAATCTGTCCAATGTATGGCGCCAGTAACAAAAAACAATTTTACTTTGGGACTCAGGTCTCCCAGGTTCCCAGATAATACAGCTTTTCAGCCTTCCCCAAATTTAAGAAATATACGTCATACGCAAGCGTCATATATGAACACTGTTGACGATAGTCAACAAAATTTAAATTCAAAATGCATGCTATGTTCTGCTTCACATGCCTTGTACCGATGCCAGCTATTTCTAGCAAAAACTCCACAGCAAAGATTAGCTCTTACGAGACAACACAAATTATGTAGTAATTGCATACGTTCCCAACACCCTGTTCGCAATTGCCCTTCTTTTACAAAACGTAGGATTTGCCAATTGCCACATCATACTTTACTTCATTTAAATTTGAATAGAAGCCACGATTCACCACCAACAACTCCTGAAAATCAAACCCATTCAAATCATAATACGGGTGTACTTCCTACTCCCGATAAAAATATACAGCACACACAGAAGGATATTTAGTCTTCTCAAAATTTGCATTGCAGCACTTGCGCAACTTCGATCAAGACATCTACTGTCTTGTTGTCCACTGCAGAAGTCGAAATTCGAGATATTCGAGGTAACTTTCAGAAAGTGCGTGTTCTTCTCGATACAGCGAGTATGGCAAATTTTATTTCCGAACGGTATGTTAATCGCTTGGGTCTAAAACGACAAAAGTTTTCTGTCCCAATTGAGGGACTAAACAATTCAATTTCCACTTCGAATAATGGCATTACTCAATGTTTTATAAGACCTTGTGCAAAAAATGACCCAACATTTTCATTCCAATCTGTTATTCTACCAAAGGTTTGCTCAGATCAACCTAAAGTTACAATTAATTCCCAAAATTGGTCTTATATAAAAGCCTTATCACTAGCTGATAACAAATTTCACATTCCTGGTCCGATAGATTTATTGCTTGGAGCCGAACTGGTTCCCTATATGTTAGGCTCTGGACGCATTTTTGGTGAGCCAGGACAACCTGTTGCAATTAAGACTGTTTTTGGAGGGATACTACAGGGTAAGGCAGAATGATCTTTGCCAAATACGTCGCTTCTTAGTTGTCATGTTTCCCTTGAAACTCAAATCGATATAAATCTACAAAAATTCTGAGAAATTGAACAGGTACCTACACTTAATATTTCCTTGTCTCCTGATGACATCAAATGTGAACAGATATACAAAAATTCACTTTACCGAAATGATTCAGGAAGATTCGTAGTTCCACTGCCTTTCACGCATTCAAATCCAAACTTTGACGATACTTATGCATAAGCCCTTCGGCGATTTACATATCTCGAATCCCGTCTGAATAAAAACCTCAATCTTTACCAAACTTATTCAGAATTTATAAAAGAATATATACAAATAAAATATATTTCTGAAGTTCCTGATTCAAATTATTCCTCATCAAAAGAATACACTCTTGACCGAGTTACTTTTGGAGTATCCTCCGCTCCATATCTGGCTCTTCGAACGTTAAAAGAACTAGCAATTCTTGAACAGGACAATCATCCTCTAGCTTCTCAAGTTCTCCAGGATTCAGTTTATATTGATGACTGCGTTTCTGGCGCAGACTCAGTAGAAGCAGCCCTTCAGTTGCAATCAGAGCTAATCACCCTCCTGAAAAAAGGTGGGTTCAAGTTGCGGAAATGGGCTAGCAACCATCCCGCAATTTTGACTGCTGTCCCATGCACAGAAACTTAAATGCCCTTCAATGTTGACACGAAAGGTCCGAATTTTATAAAGGTTCTTGGGGCTTCAATGGAACCCTAGTCTGGACGCATTTTCTTACTCCTGTACTCCCATTGATTCCAAGTGCACAAAACGTAGTGCAAGAATTTTTGATCCCATGGGTTTTTTAGCACCGACTGTTATTCTTGTCAAACAAATTCTGCAGCAACTCTAGCTATCAAATAAAGATTGGGATGATACGCCCTCAGAAGATATTGTCCAAACTTGGAGTCAATTTAAATCAGAGCTTCCTGAGATTTCTAAAATCCAGTTGCCTAGATTACTTGTTTCTGAGTCAGCTTCTCGGCTCGAACTGCACGGCTTCTATCATGCAAGCACAGTAGGCTATGGCTGTGTTATTTATTTTAAATTCATAACCGCAGATGGAAATATAAAAACCACTCTTATTTCTGGAAAATCCAGAGTGGCACCACTTCGAGTTGTATCTTTACCTAAACTTGAACTTTGCTCAGCATATCTTTTGACACATTTGGTTGCCTCCGTAAAAGAATCTTATTCTAATCTTTTGTCATTTGATTCAATATATGCTTGGTCAGATTCACAAGTGGCCCTTGCTTGGATCTCAGCTTCTCCGCATCGTTGGAAAACGTTCATAGCGAACAGAGTATCTCATACCCAGGAAGTCATACCTCCATCTTCATGGAAATATGTCCCTTCTGGACAAAACCCAGCCGATTGCGTTTCTAGAGGCCTCACACCGTTGCAACTCGTAGAACACAACTTGTAGTGGCAAGGTCCAAAGCCCCAAAAATTGGCCTGAACAACCTAATATTTTATTAAACAAACTTCCAGAAGTGTCACAGGAAGAAAGAAAATTAGTTTTACACATTTTAGTTGAGACTACCTCACTAATTTCGTTATTACTGTCAAGGTTTTCTTCTCTAAGAAAAATCCTGCGTATTCTCGCTTACGTCCTGCGTTTCATTTCTATCGCTAGAAAAACTAAAACTGATTCTGACATTTTATTACAAGAAAATAATCAAGCTTCACAAGCTATAATTAAAGACGTGCAAAAAGAATGCTTTTCTGACATTATTTTTGTCTGTGAGAAAAATTCTTCTCTTCCCAAACCCTCCAGAAAACTTGCACCATTCATAGACGAAACAGGGATCCTCAGGGTGGGGGTAGGTTAAGAAAATCTTCTCTCTCTTTCGATGCCAAGCATCCTATTTTATTGCCAAAAAATCATAGGTTGACAGATCTCATTATAGAACAGGTTCATAGTGAAAACCTTCATCCAGGTTTAAAAACGGTTAACAACCTAATTATCCAAAATTTCTGGATTATTTCTCCTCGAAGTGCAATTTATCGTTGTCTTTCTAAGTGTATTAGATGTTTTCGTTCAAGACCTCGATCTTATGCGCCTTTGATGGCTGATCTTCCGGTATTTAGAATCTCCCAAGTGAAAGCATTTTCGCAGGTCTCATTAGATTATGCAGGTTCCTTCTCCATCACTACGAGAAAGCATCGGGGTGCAAAAACCTTTAAGGCATATATCTGCTTATTTGTTTGCTGTGCTACTAAAGCACTTCATCTTGAATTGTCATCGGATTTATCAACTGCCTTTCTTGCCTGTTTTCGTCGTTGTGTAGCTCGCAGAGGCAGAGTATCAGACATTTATTCTGACCAAGGCACCAATTTCAAAGGTGCATACCATCAACTTCTAACCTTTTCTGAAGCTGCGTCTACAAAACTCTCTATTAAGTGGCATTTTAATCCCCCGGGTTCTCCTCACTTTAACGGACTGAGCGAAGCCTCCGTAAAGTCGGTCAAAACACACCTCTTCCGTGTCATTGGAGAACAGGTTCTGACCTACGAAGAGTTTTATACTCTTCTAACTCAAATAGAGTCGATATTGAACTCACGTCCTCTTTCGGCTATAAGTGAAGATCCCAATGATCTTCTACCTCTAACTCCTGGTCACATTCTGACTATGGAACCTCTCACCAGCTTCCCTGAAAACGACTTGTCAAACGTGCCATTAAATTGGCTAACGCGCTGGCAAATGCTAACGCGAATGCACTCTGATTTTTGGAAGCGATGGAGCCAAGAGTATCTTCATACGTTGCAACAACGTTCTAAATGGACGAAATCGATAGCAAACATTAAATTAAATACGTTAGTGCTGATCAAATACGAACAAAAGCCTCCGCTTGAATGGGCTCTTGGTCGAGTAATCAAGGTACACCCGGGAGAGTATGGTGTTGTACGCGTGGTCACTTTGAAAACTCAGAAGGGGATATTACAACGCCCAGTAGTAAAGATATGTCCCTTACCTGGGCAGTAACTTTATCAATATTTTTTTCTTTTTTTCTTCTCGATTCTTTTCAGAGTTTTTTTTTGTTTTTTTGCTTTTACACAAGCGGAAAACCCCTAGCAAGTTTTTGGTGAGGGGAATGTCGGATTTTTAAGTATATTTTAAGCTCCAAAAATGTATAACTACTAAATAGTTGTCGCACACGTACCACGGTTGTGAACATGGACCTGAAAAATTCTAGATAATTATAAAAAAGTAGTATGTACTCAAAGTACATGAAGGCTCCTATTTTCTACTAAAAGTAAGTTACAAACCGCTATAATTTCCAACAAATTAATTACTTTGGCAACCAATTTGATCGGTTAAATTCAAATCAATGCACACATGCAAATAGTGTCACACCGATAGCATTGGCTATAGAACGACAGCAAAATTAATTAACTTTTGCTGCAAATTCCAGACAAAGAGCATTACACTGGGTTTTTAATCTGTTATACTCTAATTAGATTTAAATTTTGTACAACTTTGTTAATAACGCACCTACCTTGCAAATAAGTGGCTTTAGGATATGTTCTGATTAAACAGTTATTGAAATTATAAAACATTATTACCTCCAAAAAAATACGACGCCATAGGCAATTTTGTTAAAATTTAAACCGAACTAGATCGATTTTAAATAAAATATTATATTAGATATTTTAATAATAGTAATTTCACCACAAAATAATGTGATTAGTACTTTTAAATAAGGGAAATGTTTCAAAAATCTTTTATGTTTGCCTAAGCAAAATTGGCTCTGACAATAACAGAAAAGCATTTGACATGAAATGTATGTTCTATAAAAAGCGTACACACATATATGGGTACATAAAATAGATCAATGACAAATCTAAAGAAACAGAAACATGATTTATTTATTTATTTATTTATTTAGTGATACATTTCTAACAGGCCGAAGCCCAATTACAAGAAATTCAATACTAATTACAGGAATATTTTAATTGAAACAGTATACATTTAAACTAATACTAAGGAAAGAGAAACTAATTAACAAGATTAAGAAATAACACAATAAACTTAAAGTTAATTGACTCCAAACTATAACCAGACGCATCACGTTGATTGAAGATGCCCAAGTATTGTTGATAGATTATCAAAATTGATATCACAGAAAGAGGAGATTTTATTGAAATTATCGCACATATTATTAATAGGATTCAGACACGATACATTTGATCTGGCACGAGACAGGGAAAAGGAAGAATGATATCTAGAACCCATACGGGGAACATGGAAATTAATCTGTTGGAGTAAATCCGGACTATCGATTCTGCCATGTAATAGTTTATACAGAAAAGTGACTGACTGACGGGCTCGACGCAGGCTCAAAGAAACTTCATTGAATCTGGAAATATTAACATTGTGGTCACTACCAAGCTCAGGATAAATTCCGTCCTCCTTAAACAATAAATATTTTAAGAACCTTTTCTGAGCAGACTCGACAGAATATCTGTAACATTCATAAATAGGACACCATATAATAGCACCGTAGTCCAATTTAGATCTAACAAACGCGCAATACAAGAGTTTGAATGTAGATATTTGGCAGAAATGCTTACAGTTTCTTAAAATAAAACCCAACGATCTAGATGCACAACTAACCATCTGGTCGATATGTCGGATAAAAGAAAATCTCTGGTCAAACACCACACCCAAATCTTTTACGCATAATAGCCTATTTAAGATTGTTGCGTCAATAGCATAGTCAAAGAACAGTGGCTCCCTGACTCTACCATAGGAAACAACATTGCATTTCGATGTGTTTAGGTTTAACTTATTCAATTTACACCACCGACTAACAGTATTGATGTTCGACTGAAAAACTGCACAGTCAGCAATGGTATCAATTCTAAGGAAAATTTTCCAAATCATCAGCATAGGCTAGTATATAGCAAACAACTTGAGTAATCAGATCATTTATAAACAAAGCAAACAAAAGTGGTCCCAAGTTGGACCCCTGGGGCACCCCAGAAGTCGGAACAAATAATTCTGAACTGAAACCCTCAATCTCGATAAACAGCCGCCTGCCCACCAGATAAGACCTTAACACGTCTATCAGACCACGAGAAAATTCAAATTGACTAAATAACTTTCTGAGTAGAATATAGTGATCGACTTGGTCAAATGATTTTTGGAAATCGGTGTAGATTACGTCTACTTGGCTTCTCTCGTCGAGAACATCACAAACATAAGATGAAAAACTGCAAAGATTTGTCGTACATGACCTCCCCGGATAGAAACCATGCTGATAGATTGATATTTCACTTCGAGTTTCTGAGAATAAAAATTTTGCAAGATTATTTTGAACAACTTAGAAAAGTTGCATAACAAGGAAATGCAACGTATGTATAGGGATGATTCTACCAGTCTTCCAGATGTCAGGGAAAATGCCATGCTTTAAAATTAGATTAAAAATATGTGCAAGAGGATGACTCAAAACAAAGGAACAGTCCCTCACAAAAAGCTTGTAATTCCATGAGAGCCGGACGTGATTTTATTTTTTAATTTTTTACAGGCAGACGTAACATCTTCAGGAGAAATAGTCGGGGTATTAATAACCTTAGAGCAATCCAATGAATCAAGATAAATTTCTTCGGCCACATCAGAGGACTTATAGACAGTCATAAAGTAGCTTGCAAAAGCAGAAACAATATTGGCAGGCCCCTGAAAGGAGTTGTTGGCATATCTCATAGTAGCAGGAATACCAGCATGCACTTTCTTGCTCTGCACAAATGACCAGAAACTTGTGGGGTCGGTGACTATATTAGATTCAGCATTGCTAATGAAATCCATGTACGCCCTATGGGCTTGTGTTTTTATTAAACTACGTAGCGACTTAAATTCCTGAAGCAATAATGGAGACTTATTAGTTGATAAAAGACTACGTACTTTTTCTTTTTTGAAAATGTTGGTGATAATCCCCTTAGTAAACCAGGGCGGAAACTTCCTTTTTCTGGGTACCTTGGGAGGGACAAATCTAGAGATTTGATTATTTAAGATTTCATAGAATGCTTCGCACGCTACAACAGGATTGGTGGAATCGGTAACAGAAGTCCAATCAGCAACAATCATTGAATTATAAGGATCAGGAAAATTGGCTTTACGAAAATTAAACTGTCTGGTTGTGGCTCTGTTCACAGGAAGATCGTTTCTTTGAGGCAGCGCCCCCGTTAGATCAAAGACCAGGGCAGGGTGATGTAAATCTTCTAGAACAAATGGCACATCGTTACGCGTGAGAGATATTTCGGTATTGGAAAAAAACCAAATCAAGAATACGATTATTAGAATTTAAAACGGTATTAAATTGTTTAAAATTATGAAAATCAGTAAGATTAAGTAAGCATTTATGTTTTGCATTAGTGGAACCTGCGGCTGAAAATAACGGAACATTGAAATCACCAAGAAAGATAACGTTTTTATGTAGCATTATACCTGTTGATGAAAGTAACTCAAAAAACAATTCTACTACAGCGTTGGTTATGGAAGGAGGAATATAAACTATAAAAACGAAAAATATATAATAGTTAAAAGTAATCTTACATCCTAAAAAGTCCACATTTGGTATCCTGTTTGTGACACATGAGACATCAATTAGTTCGGTGCTGAGCCTTTTGTGGACGCCAAGCATGACACCACCACCCCTAGATTGGTGCGTCCTCTCAAAGCTTCGGTCATGACGATGAACTACATAGGAATCCGGGAAGAGCTCCGAGTCGAGGATGTCAAGTTAAAGCCAGTACTCAGTAACTGCCACCATATCACATTCAGAAGAGGCAATATTGGTATAGAAAGTGTGTGATTTAGTGCGAAGCCCTCGGACGTTTTGATAAGCACAGGTTATTACATCTCGGATTCCCGCATTAGGGGATGAGAGTTTTTGATATTATGGTTGGAATTCCATTAACGTATCTTAAGACCAAATTATCCTCGCCTTTGCTGCACCGATCTCTTAACTGTCCTTTCAAATCCAGAAGTTCTCTTAACTGCGCTGGAGACTGGTCAGCTTAAATATAGATTTGGTGGCTATCAACAAACTTTTTACGATTTTTCAACAAAAACGACACATCGTTGCTTTTTGGCAAGGTTACCTTTATGGGTCTGTATCCGTTGCGATTAGGCTTACCGACAGTCGCAATACTTGAGGCTTGAATTTGACGAGAGCCGTTGCTGGAGAGTAACGAGGATATTTGGACTAAGTCAAGTATATCTACATCAAGTTTAAAGTTAAAAATCATTACGCTATTCATGCGTGATTGTCTTTGAAAAACCTCCTGAAGTATGTTGTTACTATGTTGTTCTGTGTATTATTTCAGAAGAAATTCTACCGGCCTCAAATGCTAACAAAAAGGACTGATATGCGACTGAAATAAGAACGGCCTCTTCAATCATACATTCTACAATATTTTATGCGAATATGATCTTTCGGATTTCAACAAAATTGAAATATCAGACGTAAGTAATTAGGAGAAAAGTAAAACTGCTTATATTTTACCGCCCAAAGTGCATTTTTTTGACATACATGATGTGAGAAAAGTCGACTGATATTAGGAGCATGATATATTTTTGACGATGCCTTGAAACAAAATAATATTAATATGAATTCGATTAATTACGACGCTATAATCTTCACACAGATGCAGGCTAAGAATTTTATAAGATTGAAAATACTAAATTAATAACATTATTGATACTTTCTTAAAATAGTGCTACATCTCAGATATTTTGCGCTTCGCACCAAATTGAAATGTGCATTTATAATTATTTTGAGCACCATTTTTATTGAAAAGTGTTTTTATTTAATTTACAAATGTTTTATCACCACTCATGGTTTTTGTGTGTGACTAATAAAGCGCATTATTTTTAAAAATAAAATTATTTTCAAAGATTTTATTTTATATGTTGAAAAAAGGCGCCAAATGTACTTCATCTCATCAGTTATTCATTGATTGTATTGTTAAAACGTACCCATATATACTTTTTAAAAGCATGGTTCCAGTGTTCCTGTTGGGATCAATTGCAGTACAATATTCGGTCCGTAAGAAAGATGAAGATTTTTTTAAGGCTAAAAACCTCCAAAATGTCGAGCCTCAAGACTAAAATTATACCCCAGGTCGGTAGAACTTCCCGTTCAAAATCCCACCCCTGCAATAAAAGCAGCCTCAAGGATTCTGGGGGAGGCAGAAACTCGTTAAAAAAACTCTCACTGAATGTAGGTACACTTAACAAGAACCTTAAGAACTGAAGACAGAGTCCTACAATTGGAAGAAGAATTATGTTACACAAACTCGGACATCATTGGACTTAGCGAACTCAAGAGAACAGGTGAAGACCTAATCAATCTCAGATCTGGAAACGTACTCTATTATGTCAGTAAAAGTAATACCTCGAAAGTAGTCGGATTCTTGGTTAATAAAAAATGGGCAAGACAAATTGTGGCTACGGTTGCAATATCGGCAAGAGTAGTATAAATCGTAATAAACATTACACATCGATACCAACTAAAATTAATACAAGTTTATGCACCAACCACCATACATACAGACGAAGAAGTGAAGGAAGTGTAAGATGAGGTGGCAAGAGCAATGGATGAAAACAGAACCCACTTTCAGATTGTGTGACGTGGCTTCAATGCTAAGGTTGGAAAAAGTCGGAAGGACAGCCCTGTTTGGGAGTGCATGGGGTGGGAGATCGCAATGAGATGGGCTAGATGCCAGTAAACTTTTTAGAAGAAAATCAACATAAACGAATGAAATATTTCTTTCATAAAAAGGTAGGACGTAAGTGGACATTGATCAATCCAGTCGGCCAAACAAAGAACGAAATAGATTTTATTATTACAAAAAGAACAGATATAATTCAAGATGTTACACGTCAGCGATCACAGATTTATGAGAGCAAAAATTAAGATCAATTTAAATCATGAAAGGCAAAAAAGAATGAAAGACGTAGAATACATACAACAAAATGAAGACGAGTACAGAACGAATCTTGAAAATATTCTCACACAAGATATGGAAAACTTTTCTGAAGTAAGCCAGCTTAGTAACTACGTATCAGAGAGCATTAAGAAAGCTGTTGAAAAAACTCTTTCAGTTGATAGGAAAACTACAACGAATGATAAAATCACCCAGGAAACTAAAAACTTATTACAGATAGAAATAAACATAAAATATCCATGACACACGATGAACTAAGGGAAAGGAACAAAGTTATCAAGAGCCAAGTAAGAGCCGATGTCTCCAAGTATAACGAGAGGGTAATAAAGGAAGTTATAGAAAACAACAAAGGGCCAAAAGTATTTAAAAAAAGAATATCGCCAGGGAAATCCGAAATAACATCATTAAAAGACGAAAATGGAAATAAACTCAAGACAAGAACCGAAATTCTTAAGTATTTAAAACGATTTTTTGAAGACCTAAACTCAACAAAAGTGTCAGAGTAACCTCGCGATAGAACAGGTAGGAGAGCAAAATTAACTAAGCACCACACCGAGGATCTACCACAAATAAGCAAATATGCAATTAACCCTGGAATGCTATTTGGGGTACACTTGTACCCCAGCATTATTCAAATCTGGCGCTAAATGGAAGTGGGAGGGGCAACGACTGCCAGCGTCCCATTAGTTTCAGTACGCGGCAAGTCAGTTCGCGTGCGACAATTGAGATAGACACTGTGTTTCCGGAATACGTGATATTTGGGGTTAGCGAGTACCCCAGTGTAGCAGATTAAAAGTATAGATTGAATATACTTCGTGATTATTTTACTTGTGAGTATAATATAAGCGATTAATTTTATAAGAGTGAGTGTCTGTTTTTTTGTTTGTTTATTCTGTACTACTTTGAAACTATTATAGTTTATTTTTTTATAGTTACTATATAGATTTTTTTTTGTTAGGCTACACGAATAATGGCTGGTCAGAAAAAGTTCTTCGACCTTACAAAACCTGAAGACATTGGAGAAATTCATCGCATTCTGTACGAGTCTGATTCAGAGAGTTTTTCGGGTGAAAGCGACGAGGAAGATGCCGTTATACCTGATTTTAAAGAGGAGCCCGAAGAGGATGAAATACGTGACGTTCAAGCCAATCCCACACCTTCTGCCACATTAGATCAGACTCAAGATACCTCGCCATCTAATGCAGATTCGGAAGATGACAATATACCATTGGCAGAAATACAGGCGGCTAACATAGATATGGTGAAAATTTTACCAGTTCCTACCAAATTAAGGGGTAAAAATGGGTTTATGTGGTCAGGCAAGAAAGGCGCAATTCATCGTACACCAAAAAGGAATCTCGTTTTACATTTACCTGGAAACAAAAACGAGGCAAAACATATAAAATCGGGAACTGAAGCTTGGAAATTATGTTTCACAGAAGAAAATCTAGATAAGATCACACTATATACTAATAACGAACTGCAAGTTCAACGATTGAAATATGCAAATGACAGAGATGCTGACGCAGCTGGTGATACGTCAGTAGGTAAGAGGCCCTCTTGGACCAAGGATACAAACAGTGTTGAACTCCAAGCGCTTTTTGGACTATTTTATTATGCCTGTGTTATGAAAATGTCTGGAGTATTTACGAAGGAACTATTTGATAAAGACACAGGAATACCTATATTTCGTGCTAACATGGCCGAGGCACGTTTCGGGTTTTTGGTAAACTGCCTCCGCTTTGACGATAAAGAGACCACAGCTCAGAGAAATGAAACCGACAAGCTTGCAGCTTTTCGAGAGGTATTTGAGAGGTCAATCAAAATGAAGGAGCTTCAGAATGTGATGCCAAAACAGCTTTTACACTTGATGCTGAAATTTATATAGAAAAAGGTTCCACACCAACCAATGTTCCGGTTGCTCAGTATTACTGTGATAAACTAACCAGTTCTTTTCAAGGAACGAATAGAAACTTGACCATGGATAACTGGTTTACTTCTGTTGAGACTGCAAAACATCTTTTGGAGAAAAAAGTTACCGTTGTGGGTACTGTGAGAAAAAATAAAAAAGAAATTCCTGAGTCGTTTTTGGAACTCAATGAGAGACAAATAAATTCTGCAATGTTTTGCTACAGTGGACATCTGACACTGTTATCATATTGCCCACCCAAGACTAATAAAAGAAAACTGTAATTATGCTTTCGACAATGCACGAAAAAGGTGATGAACCAGATACGACCAAGTTACCAGAAATTATTCAATTTTATAATTCCACGAAAGGAGAAGTAGATACTTTAGACCAACTGTGTCACACTTATTCTACTGGTAGAAAGACACGCCGCTGGCCATTATGTCTGTTCTATAATTTGCTAAATATTCTGGGATACAATTCAATGATTCGTTTACGTGGCTCTGGTGAAGCAGATAAAGAAATTATTACCAACAGGATAGAATACCTGAAGAAGCTCGCCCATGAACTGGTCAGACCGCACATGATGAGTCGTTTGGAGGCTCCAACTTTGAGGCGCGAACTTTGCGAAACCATATGCAGGGTCCTCAAGATACCTACACCAGAAGAAGTACCTACTAGGCCACCAGCAACTGTGAGTAGATGTGCTCTTTGTCCCAGAAGGGAAGATCGAAAATCGAGAGTAAGCTGTGCCATGTGCAAAAAGTTCATTTGTTTGCAACACCAAAGAAAAATTTGCTCAGTTTGTGCCGCATGATTAATTCATGATGTTTTTGTGTTAAAAGTGTTTCTAGAGATTCAATTTAAGTTGTTATTCTCCTATAAGTGAATAAATTTTTCGTTTGTCAAAAAATACGTCATGTTTTATTTGGGGTACGCCCATGCCCCTGTGTAGCAGATGCATGTTCTGCATTCCAGGGTTAAAACTGCACTCAAGAAAATGAAAAATAACAAAGCTCCAGGTCCGGATAATATAATAATCGAATATATCAAAATGGGAGGCCCAAATCTATTGGGATATCTAGAAAAACTTTTCAATGACTGCTTAGATAAAAGTGAAATCTCTCAAGCATGAAAAAACGCGGACGTGATTATCCTCTATAAGAAAAGAGAATAGGAAAATATTAAAAACTACAGGCCGATCTCACTGCTGTCTCATACCTACAAGCTCATGACAAGAATAATAACGAACAGGGTTACCAACACGCTTGACGAATTCCAGCCAGTGGAACATGCCGGTTTTCGGGAGAGGGAAATAGTAGATAATAGAAAAATCACTGGAATATAATCAACAGGTCTTCCTCGCTTTTATCGACTTTGAAAAAGCGTTCGATACACTTGAAAAATTGGCTTTTTTAAATGCTCTAAAGAGGTGTCGTATCGATAGTCGATATATACAGCTGATCAACGCTCTTTACCACGACGCAACCATGACAGTCCAAGTCTTTGGGGGAACTGATCCAATCAATTTAAGAAGAGGTGTGAGACAGGAATATACAATATCCCCTAAAATATTCACAACAGCTCTTGAGGATATCTTTAAGACACTTGAATGGTAGGCCAAGGGTGTTAACATCAATGGTAAACAATTAAATAACCTACACTTTGCAGACGATATTGTACTACTTACCGAGAGTATGGATAATTTAAAGACCATGCTACAGGAGTTACACAGTGTCGCAAAAAGCTACGGCCTACAAATGAACGCAGCAAAAACAAAAGTAATGTCTAATTCCAATATTGCTACAGATGTTGACCTTGACGACAACAGTATAATAATTAAAGTCGTAGCCGATTACGTGTACCTCGGACAAAGAATATCCTTTGATAAGGACAGTCAGAGAGCGGAGATCTCCAGAATAATTCGGCTTGGATGGACAGCATATGGAAAACTTAGTCATGTCCCTAATTCCAAATTTCCACAATACTTTAAAACACAAGTTTTTGACCAATGTGTCCTGCCGATCTTAACGTACGCCGCAGAAACATGGAGCCTTAATGAGGGGACCATGGAGTGTTTAAGGATTGCTCAAAGAAAAATGGAGAGGAAAATGCTAGGAATACGACTACAAGACCGAAAGACAAACGAATGGATCAGACAAAAGACAAAAGTGATAGACATCGCAGAACGGGTGGCAAGGCTAAAATGGAAATGGGCTGGCCATTTGATGAGGACAGATGATAATAGATGGACCAAGAAGACAACTGAGTGGCGGGCCAGAACAACTAAAAGGATCCCAGGATGACTAAGAACGAGATGGAAAGATGACATCCAGAAAATGGCCGGTACCCAATGGATGAGTCAGACGACCGACAGAAGCGAATGGCGACGAATTGGAGAGGCTTATGTCCAGAGATGGACGGAGAGAAGCTGAAGATAATGATGATGAAGAGAGATGTGACTATTCACGTTTCAAAATTTGGTGTGTCTACTGGAAGATTAATGACATGCAGCCTCTATTACCTTATGGTTGATGTCAGAGCAATTTTAATATCCAATTACTTAGAGCAAAAGAAGTGCATTGGGAAACGTTTTTATTTTTTTTTCACAAAAAAAATGGTTCGTTGTACCAAAAATTTGCAATATCATTTTTGTGCAAATGGATTATTGATTTTCCCAAAAAAGGCAATACTAGGTTACTTATTCGCACGACCTTGAGAATTTGTAGAAATATTATCACATCCGAAAAATGTCTTTTCCTAGGCTAGAGTTTTTTTTTGTTACAAAATATGAAAAACTCGTTTAGATTTGTTTCATAAATTTGCTAAAATATTTAATAATTCTAGCCAATTTATGAAACAAATCTAAACGAGTTTTTTATATTTTGTAACAAAAAAAAAACTCTTTTTTAAGTTTAACGCCCTGTATCCTGATCTATGTTTATTGGAACCTTCTAATGAGTATTATGACCTTCTTTACACCTCGTATATATCTCATTTAATACGTAGGTATTATTTGGAATACTTTTTTTCATACAGGAAATTTAAAATTAAAGGAGAACTCTCCAGCCCCAATTTAAACATATTTCCTCTTAGCTCATGAACGAAGTAATTAGAAATTTCAGACCTTGGGATCATTATTTACAAATTAAACCAATTTGTAGGCTCCGCGCTATCTCTTCGAATGAGGGGACTTACAAATAATTGGGTCGATAGCATGAAATTCCTGGAGAGTACGTTCAATCGGATTTTCTAAGTTGTCAGTATATGCATCAAAATTACTCGTCTATTCGAGGGTCATTTTGAAATGTCATCTGCAACACATCCGTGAAATATAATATGTGTGAATATCCAATTAAAAAAACTTCCGATGCGTAAATATCTACTCACAAGAAGCAAGCTATCACCAGTATTGCTTACTCATTCAAGTCAATATTGTGCAAAAAAATCACTTTCAAAGCTTGTAATATTTCTTCAGTCAAGCCATAGGAAACAATTAGGAAAAAACAAAGCTATTGTTTCATATACTGCCTTTCAAAGCCATATATCATAATTTTAGATTTCGCATCAAATCGTTCAACGGAATATAAAAATCCGAACTTCAAATATGTATGTATAACGTACACTACATTTACAAGAGGGGGTTATTCGTCTTTTACGCTCTGTTGAGTGTGAAGAAGGATTTGATAGAGTTTAGATTTCAGATTCACGCTGAAATATAGAAGAAATATGACTACATGCTCCTGAAAAGTATTTCGCTTGTGGAAATACATGTTTTTTATTAATATGCCAAGGATGATTAATGTCATCTGTGAACGTACCACAAAAGGAGTGTAAGTGTCTTAATAAGTAAAGATTATCATTATCCAGATTAAATTTAAGGAAAGTGTTTAATTGTAATAATTCTTTTCTAAGTAAAAGCAAAATTATTATATGTTTTAGCATCAGGATCATTTTCAAGTCATATTTTTTTAAATTGTTATGCTGAGGTTTTACATTTACTTTTATATCTATCACTTGCAGGCACGTCTTATATAACATTCTTTAACACAATTTGATTTCTGAATGTTTTCAAAAATGAAAGAATTTGTATTTGATTACTAATAACAGATACTATTTCTCTTTTAAACCCTTCATTTTAAGAGGCTCTAACAGATAATATCAACGATCATACGGCATTTCCGTCAATTCATTATTTTAGAGGATTTTTGTATCCTGATGGTTTCAATGCACATTTACGACATCCACACTTGAAAAATTGCAGTAGAAATGTAACCATACTAACCTTTTCTACACTATTGGACTGCTGAATTTCCATGGAATGAGTTATAGCGCTGCACCCGATGTTATGCCTCTTAAATCCTAACTTATTTACATCGAAGGCGGATCCGTAACAGTACATTAAAATCATAGTCGTTGGAAAATAAAACCCGCACGCCGCTAATATCCTCAACGACGCTTTAGGATAAAACGGTTCGCAGGCATGCATTCCAGTGGAGTTGAAGTAAAAACCTCCATGCTTGATGACGAGTATGCTGAAGAGAGCCATTGACCCCACCCAGGTTATACTGATTATGATGATGAACCATGCCTGAAACAAGAATATTATTTAAGGCATTGAACACCAATTTGATTACATTCAAGTGCAAAAAATCAAATTAATACAATTTAATTTATCTAACTTCTCACAGTCACATTTGTCTATATATCAGTATAATTCTTGATAAACTATAAAATGGCGTTTGAGACTCGAACCTGGTACGACTGGTAATATTGTCTTTAATCAGCTTTGAAATCTATGGTATTGAGAACTTGCCCCTCGACGGACTGCTGCATTCCTGTTATTAAAAAATTATTTGAGCATGTTCGCAAATCTGTCGATTTAATTCTTATTATATTGTGAACTACTTAAAAGCATTAATTAAATATCACCCTGTCGTAAGTTTGAACTTGAACTTGAAAAATGTTATATAAACATTCACTGTTAATTATAAACAACTTGAGCGGTCGACGGCAGCGATTTTAATCCGTAATGATGCAGCCATCAACATTTTGTAACATATAAATACGCAGGCAAACGCCAAGTTCATCAGGCTTTCGAGTCTCTCAAACCGCTCAGTCTAGTTGCGGGGAAGAACACAGGTACGGCCACTTCTAGCTGTTCTATCCCACAACCCTCATATCTGTGAACACCTGGACACAGGTCCAGGGCGATCAGGTCCTTACCTAACCTGGATGAACATATGCACAGGTATACGGAATTCGGGGGCTACTAAAAGTATAGAGAGAGTCGAATTTATGAAGTATCAGAACTTCCAGTAAAGGGATAGATTTTGGGGATTGTTAAAAAGTAGTGAAAGTGCCTTAATAATCTATGATAAACTTAAAAGACACATTATAAATATCAGAACGAATATATATAAATAAGACAACCCCGCTCCCAAAAACTTTATTAATAAAATAGTGACGTCGCTTGCTAGACAAACATTAAACTAAGCCTCCCTCGTGAAGACATGCATTTCATATTAATTGGGTATATTGTAAACTCTTAATTCATCTATAATCTTAAACGCGCCTTTATTAGAATACAGTCTAACCGTTGTTAAGTTTGTTTGTAAATAAACTTGTTATTGTTTTTATCGATGTGTCTCCTTTATTATCTCTTCTCAACTTGACGTAGTGCGTTCCTAAATCTGAGCTACTCTCCTACACGCTAAGTAAGGCGTGGCGTCACAGATAAAAAATACAAATCGTTACAGAATGGTGGAGGTGCCTCTACGTCATAAAATATTACTAGAATAAAGTCATGTCACACAGTTATCAGTACAAGAGGGAGGCAAGTCGCCCTATGTCACAAGTAATAAATTAAATTAAACAATAAATTCAAATAAATCATTAATATAAATGCATATATACATATAATATATAGAAATAATATTAAAATTCAATACACTAAAAGTAACAAACAATAAGTCAAGCTACCCGTTGCATACATATATACATATAAAAGCACATATTAATTTCAAATCACGCGCCGGAGTACGTCCAGATGCTGTCATCTGCGGAAGACGGGTCTGCCATCTAGAAGTCCATGTGTATATCTGGAACAAAGAAAGAAACTTATATGGTCGATATAATTAAAACGGGTTGATATAAAATAGAAACCAAATAAATTTTTAACAAAAATCGATTACGGAAAAGGCTTGGGAGCGACAAAAATAAAGAAGAAGAAGCAATATTCCAACCATCAAGGAAAAGTTTACAAAGGTCCCCAACAGAATCGCGCAGACTAAACCCAGAGGAGGTAGGGGAAATTCAGTTTGACTCTACCCTGATTAACCTCTTACCATTTGCGGCAGAAACAGCACACAGTACAAAGATCAACCCAACAGAGGAAAACACACATAGCCAGGAGAAACTGGACAGTGGGGAAACTTCTGAAGAAGAAGCTCCACCAAAGCCTGCAATAAGACAAATTCTGGCCAAAATGGCGAACACCACAATACAAGACGCAATGTCAAATGCAAAGAAAGCTGCCATCCCGCAGTTTATAAATCCACCAACGTTCAATCCGTGCCAAAATAAAGCTAGCGAGTTTCTAAGAGGTTATGAGAGAACCGCGATAGCAAACGGTTGGGACGAAGCGTTAAAAATAGCATATTTTGGGACATTTCTCGACGGAGCGGCAAACCTATGGTTCTACCAATATACAGCACACCATCCAAATGACGATTGGAGTGAGTTGTGCAACGATTTTAAGAAAGAATTCGATGACAAAAGTTATGAAATAACATTGAAAAAACGAGTGGAACAAAGGAAGCAACAAGAATGTGAAACAGTAGTAAACTTCATATATGAGCTACAGGTGCTATACAGTGACTACAAAACAAATATGGATTTAGAAGAATTTACAAATATATTTAATGAGGGCCTGACAGAAGAAAATAAATATCACTATTACTGGCTAACAAATGTCCCGAACACTCCTCCAATAACATTAGATCGCCAGAACAATTGATAAAGCTCCTAAAAACGTTCTCAATACTAAGGTGCAAAACAGAACATATAGGCCCCCATTTACTCAGTATCAAAATACATACAGACCGGCATTTTTCCAGCCACGAGGTACACTGAGGACGCCATTCTTACAAACTACATACAGACCAGCACTTTCCCAGCCCCGAAATACACATAGGCCGCCATTTTTTAACAACGCATACAGGCAACCATCCTACCAGCAGCAAAACACATACAAACCACCATTTAACAGCTATCAAACTAATGTAAGACCCCAAGGAAATCAGCAATATAATCCACGTTAATTTACACAACAACAAAATTACCACCAAAATGGACAAAGAAATGGAAATAACAATTCAGTTTGCTACGCTTGCGGAAAGGCAGGACATTTTGCCGCAACATGTAAATCCCAGCAAAGATACTCAAACGCTTCCAGGTGGCAAAAGTAAGAGACACCCCTGCCACCTTGACAATGGGAGACATGCCAGCTGGCATATTAAGCATAACAATTTCTTTAAATAATACATCACTACAAGCAATCGTGGACACAGGTTCCCAGCATAACATAATCCAGGAAAAATGGGCACCAAAAAAGCATCATAGACATAGCAATACTGTGTTAATAACGGCAGGAGGGCATAGAATCCCCGTAGTAGGGGAAATATACACACCAATACGGATAGAGGGTAGGACGATATTTAGAGATATTATAAAGGCAAAAATTATATCAGTAGCCCCATATCCTGTCATATTAGAAATGGATTTCTTAATAAAACACCAAGCAGTAATTGATATACACAAAAGGGTCCTAATTTTAAATAAACGAATCCAAATTCCTCTTAATCCAGAAACAAGGAAACGAACCTCAATGTCTGGCTAAGTAATACAAAAAATGGAACAAACACACAGGACAAATAGTAGAAAATCACAACAACAATATGAACACGCAAATATTATTACTGACAGATATAATAAAGCCTATAAGAAATTCCAAGCATTTATGATAGCAAATGAATTGATAACAAAAATGAAAATGGACCACATAATAACAGAGATAAAGCAAGATATATATACACTACCTCACAATGTATGGACTGACAACAACCTTCAAAACATATAGAAAAGTACAAAAGCAAATTAAGAAAATATTCCCCAAAATTGTAAATAGACAGAAGGGCAAAATAGGTGGCTCTACCATGATACAAAATGAAATTAAAACGGCATTCTTTTTACATATAAAAGAAGTATATAAGGAAAAGCCAATACTTGACAAAATATACAAAAGCTTATCTACGTTATACCAACAATTAAAAAAAGAAAAAATTAAAACTCTAGCAATCACACGTAGGGGATGGAGACTAAACTCCACAGAGTGGGATTTATTAAAGAAAATGATCTATGACATTTTTAAAAAGGACCAAATAAAAATTCTGATATGTAAATCAGACTGGCAACCAGAAAACGTCACAGAAGACAAGGAGCCTTTGCTGAACATTGATATAGAAAATAAATCCATATTACAAATTAGGGTTGGCCAGGGATTACGTCATAAAGAAAGATAAGGTGGAAACTATAGAAATGAAATTAATGGGGGAAATAGAGGAAAAAGAGGTAACAGTCTGGAGTTGCAGGTATAACTCGGACTGGCTAGCCTCTAAAAGACTGACAATACGATCACATGTATATACTAATGGCGAAAAAATATTCCTAAAAGTACGCGGAAGCGCAAGGGAACCAACCAAACTGTATAAAGAATCAACAATAGCTTACCTAGAAGAAACACAGCCAGATATAAACCCTGCCTTAAATCTAAATATACAATGCCTGGAAGATTATGATAACGTAACATTAGCAGATCACAACTTACATAACATTACCGACAAAGAAGCTTTTGAGCATTAGAGGACCTACTAATAGAATACAATGACGTATTTGCGAAAGCAGCGAAACATATGGGCAGAACAGATCTAACAGAACACGTCATAGACGTCGGGGAGGCAAAACCAGTAAAAAGCAGACCATATCGTGCATCTCAGAAAGAAAGAAAGATAATTGACGATCAAATAAATGAAATGCTAGAAAGTAACGTTATACGGCCTTGCCACTCCCCCTGGTCGAGTCCTGGGGTATTAGTTAAGAAAAAGGATCGAAAAACAAGATTCTGCTGCGATTATAGAAAACTTAATAAATATACTGAGAAGTCTAACTGGCCTTTACCGCAAATAGACGACATACTAACGTAACTAGGAGACGCCAAATATTTCAATACCTTGGATTTATTTTCGGGTTACTGGCAGGTGACAATAGAAGAAAACTCAAAACAATATACAGCCTTTGTGGCACAAGGGCACGGATTATATGAATTCAACGTACTCAGTTTCGGCCTTTGCAACCCTGTCGTAAGTTTGAACTTGAGCTTGAAAAATGCTATATAAACATTCACTGTTAATTATAAACAACTTGAGCGGTCGGCGAGAGCGATTTTAATCCTTAATGATGCAGCCATCATCATTTTGTAACATGTAAATATGCAGGCAAACGCCAAGTTCATCAGGCTTTCGGGTCTCTCAAACCGCTCAGTCTAGTTGCGGGGCAGTACACAGGTACGTCCACTTCTAGCTGTTCTATCCCGCAACCCCCATATCTGTGAACACCTGGACACAGGTCCAGGGCGATCAGGTCCTTACCTAACCTGGATAAACGGATGCACAGGTATACGGCATTCGGGGGCTACTAAAAGTATAGAGAGAGTCGAATTTATGAAGTATCAGAACTTCCAGTAAAGGGATAGTTTTTGGGGATTGTTAAAAAGTAGTGAAAGTGCCTTAATAATATATGATAAACTTAAAAGACTTACATTATAAATATCAGAACGAATATATATAAATAAGACAACCCCGCTCCCATAAACTTTATTAATAAAATAGTGACGTCGCTTGCTAGACAAACTTTAAACAAAGTCTCCCTCGAGAAGACATGCATTTCATATTAATTGGGTATATTGTAAACTCTTAATTCATCTATAATCTTAAACACGCCTTTATTAGTATACAGTCTAACCGTTGTTAAGTTTGTTTGTAAATAAACGTGTTACTGTTTTTATCGATGTGTCTCCTTTATTATCTCTTCTTAACTTGACGTAGTGCGTTCCTAAATCTGAGCTATTCTCCTACACGCTAAGTAAGGCGTGGCGTCACAGATAAAAATACAAATCGTGAGAATATTAATATTCTACGCCAATGTATCATATCTCAATATATGGTAATCATAGAGGCATTAATTATCGTATTACCTCGCACCGCGCCATCTCTTATCACGACGGTTATTAACGTAATTAGGCGTAATCCTAAGAAACTCTTCACATTTAATTTGAAATCAAACTGGCTTCGAGTAATCCCACTAAGAGTATCTTATAATGTCAGCCGGTTTAAATACTTAATCTGTAATTAGAACCGATCCAGCCAATCACAGTTCCTCCCATAGGGACTACCGGAGACTTGATTCCAAAACCATTTCTGGATACGCCCATATAACTATGAAACCCTTGCATTCCGATCAATAATTAATCGTTTTACTTAAGACAAATAAGAAGACTTCAACAAGGTTGGCTCAAATTTCATATATGATGTATTAAGGCCACTAATGGCACTAAATTCTTTGATATTTACCCTATATCGACGTGTATTTTAGTAGTGGGGGTAAGTTCGGGTGCCAAAGGCGACCTCTTTTTCTTTTTCATGGTTCATTCTGTCCTAAGCCACGGGTAAAACCAGTTTCCGCCACGCTCTGTCGCATTAATTCCCTTGTTCGATCCATCAGAAAATATGGCGAATTTACACGCGATAAAAGCTTCATAAAATTAGTGATCTTGTCTTAAGCCGTGAAAGTAAACGGTGTCCCTTAGCGGCTGCGTAATTTCTCTTGTTCGATCAGCTAAAATTAAGCGTTTTTTGTGGCATTTCATACGCATTCTATATTTGCTTTATAATGTATACTGTATCTTAGCACTCCCTCCCCATCGGCATGATGGCGATTTTGGTCTCGCTAAATATAGGTTCCGAACGGCATTCGCGCCTCATAACAAAAGTGTTCAATATCAAGAGCGACTAGCAACAATTGCGACATCGCTTTCAACGGGATTTCTAGTAATAAACGCGTCAAAAATTACCAGATGGCCGCGCAACTGCTGATCGGGACTAAAATAAATAAATGTATTAAAAAAACCTGCAAAATAGAAAAAATAGTATAAAATACACGTTTTAAAAGACATTAAGAGCACTCGCACGTTAAGGTGCGTCCAGACCTGTGACAAGACCACGTATCGTGACACCGTCGCGAACCTCGTCGCGTATAGTCTGGACGGTACTCC
Organism: Pissodes strobi; assembly: GCA_016904865.1. NCBI lineage: Eukaryota > Metazoa > Arthropoda > Insecta > Coleoptera > Curculionidae > Pissodes > Pissodes strobi. The sequence continues at coordinate 128,406 of MU183743.1, forward strand.
GTAACCGCAACGCGTGACATTGCCGCGTTTACCTCGTGTCATCACTGCGTTCCATGTCCTGTCGGTATTTTGGCGTCGCATCAAAGGGATGCTACGCCGCTTGGTTCGACAAGTCTGGACGGAACCGCGTATCATCAGACCGTTTTGCATATTTACTTGAATTTTAACCAGTGTAGCGGCTATTTTTGTTCCGAATTAGTATTTGCTTTTTTAATATCGAGATGGAATGTGGACAGGAGACAACGTTAACATTTATAGAATTACGCAATAAATGATCTATAACTATGTACGCTGCTGCTGCAACGTCCATGATGACCGACTGTTTTTTATTTAAATGAGCGGAACGCTGTGAACGGGACTATGATACGCGACGATGACACACTGGGATGACAGGCGACGATGACATGCATCGAAGTTCGCCTCGCCGTGAAAATGTTCGCGACGCTGTCACGTCACGGGGTTTTGTCACAAGTCTGGACGCACCTTTAGGAACCTCTCCGCAAGCGGGTCGTTTCCTAATTTCTTGCTCGCTCGAAAAAATATGGTCTTTTAAAATTACTATCCTAATATGCTATTTTGCATTTTCCGCATATACATACACATGACTATACATAAGCCCTCTAATATTATTTCGTAAAGCCCTTCTTGTACACACTTACATTAGCAGGTTTCCTAATGTAGAAAACCCTCTCATCTCTAGTCTTAAAGTTATTAGCACTAATAGTTCTTAGCAACTAAATGGTGTTTCATCTCACTCCAGCATTCCAACATGGCCTCACCAAATTAGGGCAGGATCGTATTAAAATAAAAATAATGGATGCAGACATTTTCACTTACAAGAAGCTCACATATGCCCATCTTATTTAACCCTTTAAGTGTCTATGGGAAAATACTTTCCCACCCACAAGTAGCGCTAAACTGCATTGGGACATTATATTACCGCGCAGGTGGGAATACGGCGTGACGCCCCTTAACCCAGAAATCATATTAATTTAAGTCAGTGCCTATTGAGTCGCCAAGGAGAGCGGTCGACTTCGTCAGGTGGGAATATATTCTCCCAAGAGCGCATTCAAAGATACTTTTTGTTTTAGTTGCTGTTTCAGCAAGAGTTTTTTTTAGTTTTTGCCTGTTTTATGCTGATTAGAAACTGCTATTAGGTAAGTGCCTTTCTTTAATTCAATAGACTTGACAAATATATCGTTTTGAAAGGAAAAAAAATAGTTTCAAGGGCAAAAAATTATCAACAATTCGGAACCTTTTTAGAAATGCAAAAATAACAATATTTTTTTTTATTGGAAACAAATAATTCAAAACGGATATGCCGTATGCTTATCTGATAGTAGTATAGTACAAGAGTCCCTATACTTAAAAAAATATACCACAATCCTTCATTACATTCGGCAAACTTAATATTTGCATTTCGTTCGAAAAATCCACATTTTTCTTTCAGTAAACATACATACTATATCATACATATTATAATTTATTTCTTAGGGTTAGTTCTATAGCTAGTCTTTTTTCAGGACAATGGCGGCGCTTCCTGACAGGGAAAAAATATCTAACCAGTTATCAGAGATAACTGATGAACAAGCTCAATTCTCTGACGTAGGCGGAGATTCTGATGCCGAAGATGCATTAGTTATTTCATGTAACAAGGAATCATCACGAAAACAACGGAAAGGTAAGGCCTCTACTTCAACGACTACAATCGATGACAATTCCGACAGCGAGAGTAGTGCCTTTGAGCCTCCTTCAGATGAAGATAGCCATGATATGTTCTTCAGATATGGAACTCCTGTCGAAAGTGACGAAGAAGCTGATATTGCAGATTCACTTCCAGATTTTTCTTGGACCAAGAAAGCTGATGATCCCATTATATTTTCTTCTGAGAATTTCAACCAGCCCTTTGGCCCGAAACATGGTTCAGTATTGGAAAAACCCTTCGATTATTTTTCTTTGTTTTTTACAGAATTCTTTTTGTGTGAAATTGTTGCCCAATCTAATATATACGCCAAAGAACTTGGAAATGATTTGGGTTTAGAGCCTGTTGAGCTAAGGGCATTTTTTGGAATTATTATTTTTATGGGTTTTCATTATCTCCCTAGTTATAAATTGTATTGGTCAAATGACGAAAACTTCCATTGCGAACGCGTTAGTAGAGTAATGACGCTAAAGCGGTTTCTAAAGATATTACGATTTTTACACATCGCCGATAATAGCAAAATGCCAGAGAGGGACTCTTCGAACTTTGATCGTCTATATAAAATAAGACCCTTGTTAGACTATTTTTCTGATAGGTTCAAATGTAATTTTTTTCCTTCCCGTTACATATCCGTAGACGAGAGTATGATCGGGTTCAAGGGCCGATCAACAATGAAGCAATACATGCCCATGAAACCGACCAAACGCGGATTTAAAGTTTGGGTCATGTGTTGCGCCATTACAGGCTACGTTTTGGCCTTCGACGTGTACACAGGCAAAGATCGGAAAAATCAAGTCAATTTAGGACTGGGAGAAAAAGTAGTTTTGATGTTAACGAAATCTCTGGAGGGATTATATTACTGTGTTTTCTTTGACAATTTTTTTACCTCGGTAAATCTTGTTTATAAGCTATTATGTAGAAAAACTTTTGCCTGTGGAACCGTCCGAATAAATAGAAAACACCTCCCTACTAATGTTCTCAATGCCAAAAGCTTGAAACAGCATGAAGTTGATTATGCCAGATCTGGTGATATTTCTTTTATTCGATGGACAGATAATGGGAAAAAGCCCGTTGCAGTTTTAACTTCAATGCATAATGCTTCTACTGTAACTTCGGTACGTAGAACGAATAAAGAAGGCAAAAAGGATGAAGTTCCTTGTCCATTAGCTATTGCCGACTACAACAAATATATGGGGGGTGTAGATAAGATCGATCAAATGTTAGAAACCTATTCGATTGTGAGAAAATCAAGACGATGGTGGGTGAAGATATTTTTCCATTTCATGGATCTTGCGATATGTAATTCTTACATTATTTATAAGACGTCTGCAACACAAAATAGAAAAAAGCCTATAAGTCATCTAACATATAGATCAATATTAGTAAATGAGTTGATCGGAAATTACTCTTCTAAAGTTAGACGGGGTTATCAGCCAATGAAGGGTTTTAATAAAAAAAAGAAAAGCCGGTGTTCTTACATTCGAAAATACGACCCGGTTATCAAATGTAGGAATACATTTGCCAGAGATAATAAAAAACTATAGAAGGTGCGCAAATTGTAGCACAAAGGCAAAGGAGAAGCGCAGCAACATGATATGTCAATCCTGTAATGTTGCCTTATGCAAGGGTTGCTTCTCGGATTTCCATAAGAGTGGGTAACTTTTGTTTTTTCTCATTATGCCATACTCTTTTATGTATCTATTGACTAATTGATACTATTTTTATTATTATTTTGCTAAAGTTTATTGGCTAAATGTTATATGTTGTTTTCTTCACTTACAAGTAGTATTGTTTGAATGTCTTAGGGTTTTCTTTTGTCACATTGATAGTTTCCACCCCGGTTACCGATTAGAGTTTGTTCATTAGTTTGATGTTTTGTTCATAAACATATTAAAATAAAACGTTTTAAATAAAAAATTTTTTTAATATACCGGGAACTTATTATCCCATTGTTTTTAAATCATAGAGTCCTCTTGGAGTTGAAATTTCCCACCAATTTTGGAGAACTAGTTCTTTGGGATAATAACTTCCCACCAGTTTTTCGCAAAAAACTTCAAAATGGCGTCATATAATCAACTAAAACAAGTAGCTATATGTTCAGAATTTCATACGCTATCCTACACCTAAAAAAATAAAAAAAATTCAAAAAAAGGTCTTTTGCGCCTTAAAGGGTTAAAAGAAAAAGTAAGGTTAAGTAAAAACTGTGCTTTAAAGTGCAGAAACGTTGAACTGTCAATGCTGGAACCTGGCGATAAACTATTCATGAAGTATGGTGGTCAATCGGTGAACTTAATCACTTACATATTATTGTATTTTATCTCATTGTTCTCTCAGCTAATCAAACTCCTAAATTACTATTCTGCAAGATTTTATTAAAGTTCTCATATTATTCTCATTAGTTGTAAGTTAATGATTATAAAGGTATGCTTTTGTTAGAATTATTATTGCTAACTTACCCTGATCAGCTCTTCAGTATTTATAACTATTATTAAAGTATGATTCTAATAGTGTATGAGGTTGATTCCTAGCACGGATATAAATTGGTTTTACTCTAGCACTTTCATAATTATATTCCTGAGTTGTTTATATTTGTACATATTTTCGAGTTTTAGTAGTTTTTAAGTTAAAATGACGTATATTAATATTAGTTTATAGAGCTAAGATCATGGGTTTAATATTTATTATAGTAATTTGTATTGAACTTGATTTTACCTTTATATAATATATATTTTTTTGGATTAACTGGAACAACTTTCATCCATCATTTCTATATAATTATCTTTCAAATCGGTAATCCATTACTAATTAAATATTTATATTTTATATTATTTGCTTAAAAATATACCACAAATTTTGATAAAGAGTTCTGGTTAAATTGGCGAAGGAAAATAAATTAATTCATTTTAGATTGGTGAATTCTCTTTTGCGTATTTTACCAGTTTTCAGTATAATAGACTGGGGGTGTTTATTTATTTTTCTCTCAAGAATTTAACTAAATTAACTATTGTTCTTTGCAAATTGAAACCGAAGGGTTGATATTTCTGGTGATGTCAAGCTAGTGAACCAATGTAGAGAGATCACCAAGAATATTATATTTCACCATAAATTTATTTCCCATCTAAACTTGATCAATCTCCTTCAAAATTTAAATTTTTTTATTTTGCTTCTTAGCGTGGCTCAATTACTTGGGAATAAATATTAGAAGCCCCAAACTTAATAACCCTGCGTATCTCATTAATTGTCTTTGGAAAATTAAATTACAATTAACAAAAGTGGGCAAATTCAAATAAACCACGGTCCATTATAGAAAAATCAGTTTTTTCGAGATTCTTTATCCAATGGGATCTGCCAAAAAGCATTTCAAAGATCTACTAAAGAAATTAAATTAGCATTACGTAACATTACTAAGAATCCTTTCGATATTAGGCAAGGGATAACTGTCATGTTTCGTTTGTTCATTCAAAAATCTTTCGTCAAAACAAAATCTCATCCTCCATTTGATTTCTTCACAAGAAGGACTGGAGAACTATAAGTACTATTAGAAGGCTCAACAACACCTAATTTGTGCATGTCGACGAGTTCATGGTTTAAGATTTTTATCATATAGGGCGACCTTTTAAAAGAAAACAATATCCTATTTGTTTTCTTTTTAAAAGGTTTGGCATCGCCAGTATCAATGTGCATTAAAATCTTATTAGTTCTACCTATACGAGTTTCGCTAGAAATTTCTTGAAAAGAATCGATAACTATTTGAGCATGAGCACGTTGATCATTAGGTAAATCATATACAGTAAAAAGTGAGCTAATATTATAGTTATAATTTAGAAAAACAAAGTCAGGAATATTTTGGGACACCTTGGTATTTTTACTAAAATCTATAATTAACGAAAACTGTCAGACGAAATCATTACCAAAAATAAAACTATGCACCAGAGATGGCACCACTAAAGCTTTTAGGACCTGGCATGTATCATTTATATAAATAGGCATATCGATTATACCTTTGACTTTTTGTTGCGTACCGTTAGCTACAGCAGCATGTTTGACCTGGGTAGGGTTGACGGTTGACTGTAATGTTTACATTTTTTAGAAAATTTAATCCTTCTGATCCAACAATAGAAATTGCAGCTCCGCTATAAAAAGTCCAACAACCTCGGAATCAAAAATATTAACCTTTACATAAGGTCTGTTGTCGAGACTTTGAGGAACAAAGAGATGAGCTGGATTAGGACGCGGGTTTGGAATTTATTAAGAGAGATAAAATAATTTTTTAAATTATTAAGATAATCTGATTGCTCGATACTAGGATATCTAAAAGAACTGAGAGAATCGAGAGAATAGACCTCTAGAGGAGGTGTCACACGACGGCCTGGTCGTGCACCACGAGAAATAAGTTTCACTGAATTACAGGTACGAGAAGTTTTAACGGTAAAATCCGCTAAAAACTTTTTTCTTTTATTACGGTAATCAGAGTAAAGGTGTACTGAGCGTTTGTAATTCCAACATTTACGCTCTGAAGTATTGCGAAAATTTAAGGTAACATCATTAGGTAATTTAATGTTAAGTGAGCTAGAATAAACAAGTTTACCTAAGGACTTCTTAGAATTTTCTTTCGAAAAATGCGTCATGAGCGATTTGATCTTTTAGAACACGTTTATTAATTAAGAAATTTGCTTCTTCTAGCCTTCTTGAATCTGGAAATCGTGACGGGGTGGCCTTGAAAGGCCACGGCACTTAGGCCCCATTGGACCCCTTGTGCGTCCTCGCTAGGTCAACCAATTCATCTAGGCCATCGCCCAGCCTAGTGTTGTAAAAAAGGCGGCGATGTTGTCCGAGGAGGCTGTTCTGAGAAAAGCCACGGTTGGCCATCGTTCTCATCAAATGGATTCCCTTAGTTCCGAAACAGCGTTGCAATCGCAGAACAGATGCTCTACTGCTTTGTCCTCCTGTTCACGGCTTCTGCATAGAGGTGTCTCGCATAATCTCATTGTGTGGAGATGTTTCCTTGGCTGGCAGTGTCCAGTCGGAATCCCCGCCATGAGTCGTAGGGTCTTCCTTGACATATCCAGGTATGCTTTTTTTTACTGCAGACTCATTAGGCCAGTCGACTGTTAGTTGTTTCGTCCCATCTTTTTATTTTTTTATTTTCCTTTTATTTTAACGGTACACATTACAAACACCTATACAGGTAATTACAAGTAATGGACTGATACATAATGAGAAATACAAAGAAAAAAAGAGGGAAGAGAAAGAAAACACACAACATATTAAAACTTAAGAGCTAACACAACAATCTCCTGAGCTGAGCATAGGCAATGCTGAAAAGATCAAGGTCTGGGTTCCCACTGATCATCTCATTGCACACTGCCATCATTCTATTTACAGGCGAGACTGATCTTGGTTGAACACAAAACAAATCAAAATTATTTATTCTTAAGTTAACCTTATGTACCCTAAAGTCAATATACTTAATAATGTTACTATCTTTGTACTTTCTGTTATTCAAAATAATCACAATCTGCCTATTCCTCCTATTATATAAGTGTCTGAAAATTAAAAGTTTCCAACAATGATCTATAAGAGATCATAAATGGATAAGCGTTATTCCTTCTTACATATAGATATCGCAAAAAGCGTTTTGGACTCATTCAATTAGATCCACATGGCAGTTAGCAGTGGGATTCCAAATTTGTACAGCATATTCAATGTGCGGTCTTACTATAGTATTATACAAGTGTATAATAGTGGGTATATCAAATTTTTTACTATTCCTAATGGCAAAGCCCAATGACTTAAATGCCTTGCTTGTCATAAAGGCGTAATGAGCACTGAATTTCATGTTACTTTGGAAATAAACTCCAAGATCCTTCACCTCACTTTTGCGAATAAGCTTTACTTCCTTAATATAGTAGTCGTTCAAAATGACATTTGTCTTTCTGGTATATGTCACAACTGCACTTATTAACATTCAGAAACATTTTATTCTCCCTGAACCAGTCGGAAACTCTGTTGAGGTCCGCCTGAAGCCCTATACAATTGATATACAATTCGATATAATTTGTAGTCATCTGCAAATAATAGGCTGGCCGATTCAGTGACCGAAGTTCGCAAAGTGTTGATAAACAGGGTACATAAGAGAGGACCCAAGTTGCTACCTTGTGGTACACCAGATGTAGCACTGTAAGGTTTGGATAAACAATTTCCTATTTTTACTTTTTGATATCTAGATGTCAAGTACGAGTTCATGAGACTACAGGCTCTCTTTGAAAACCCCAACTCGGACAGCCTACCAAGCAGAATCGAGTGATCTACTTTATCAAATGCCTTTTGACAGTCTGTATAGATCACATCAAGCTGAGAGTAATCGCCAATGGCCTTCGCTGCACACTCCGAAGTCTGAACATGATTTGTAATTGTGGACCTATCTGGCATGAAGCCATGTTGATTAAGAGATACTCTCGACTCTACCCCCTTGGCTATTACATTAATTAGACTTATCGGTCTGTAGTTTTCCACGCAATTGACATCCCCACCCTTGTGAATTGGGGTGACAATGGCCTGCTTCAAAGAAGAAGGAAAATGGTTCCCGGAAAGTGACAGATTAAAGATGTGTGTTAATGGCTCTAACAAGTGTTCGATCAGTCCTTTATAAATGTAAGCAGGAATACCGTCGCTTCCTGTAGATTTTTTGGGCTTCAAATATTTTATACTTTCCAACACATCACTCTCCTTTATTAGTCCAAAGTCGAAAGTACCACCCTCAACTGATTCTACGTAATGATTGCAGTTATCCCTTCTCTCGACTACAGATTCAAAGTATCGAGCGAAGGCATCAGCAATGTCGCCCTGACCTGACTGACTAGAATTGTTACACTTTATAGTTGCTGGTATTCCCCTTTTACTTGACTTGCTCCTAACAAAAGCCCAAAAAGAACTTGGATCAGTATACATATCATTGTGCACACTGGCCATATAGCAAGAGTGCTCAATCTCAGGCCGCGCTCTCCGCTTTATTAACTTTCTCAAATCATGATAATTAGCAGCCTCTACAAGATTAGCTTTGTTTTTTATGATTATTTTATGTAATCTGTTTTTCTTTCTAATCATCTTAATCACCTCATTAGAATACCAAAGTGGAAATCGAAGTGTACTATTTTTATATTTTATTTTATATTGTGGTATATATAGCTTGATCCATACATTCATATATAGCCTTATAAAATAGGCTAATGCTCTTATCGACATCGTTACAAGTTAATATGGCCTCCCAATTATGGTTTTTTACTAGGTTATTCAAAAGCAGAAAATTTCCCTTGGGAAAGTTATAAGCAAAGGACTTAGTGAGCCCCACATCATTTGTAGAAACCGTGAAATCCGCATTAAAAGACAATGCAGGATGACAACTGTCACAAGGCAATCTATCCATATGATTTTCAACATTATTATTCTGTTTTAAGTTATGTACATAAAGGAACTCTCTTAAAAGTAGCTTTTTTTATTATTATTATGACAGAATTCAGAAGAAGGCACATTAAAATCACCCATTATCAAAACATTACCCTGCTCAGTCATCAGAAAACTTTCAAACAAATTAAAATAAGACTCTTACAACTCAATATCCGAGTTTGGCGGAAAATACACAACAGATACATATATGAAGCCCTAAAGTCTTCATGGGTGATATTTTTTATCATATGTATCGTCGTCGCGATAGGTAGGTCTGATGGGCCGGCTCCCATAATGTTTGAACCGGCTGCCTTTCTAGCCAATTTATCCGCTAATTTGTTACCTTCGCACGGTGCATGTGCTTTAACCCAGCCCACAGAAATTCTGTTTTTGCGGGCGGCATCCTCCAGTGAATTATGGCATTCTAGTACTGACCTGGCAGTAAGCGTATAACTTTTCAAGACCAGTAGTGCTTGTCTTCTGTCCGTGTAGATTTCAATAGTCTTGTCCTCAGTATTCCTGCGAACAATCTCTTATAGGCTATGGATATTGCAGCAAGTTCAGACTGAACTACACTTGCGTGTCCCTCCATAGACCATTTAAGTTCAATTCGCAAGCTTCGGGAGTAAATTCCACAGCCTGCTCCTTCCTGGGTTTTTGAGCCATCCACGAAAATGTTAACCGCACCTTGGGTTATATGCTCAATTGGTTTTATTTATACATCATATAGTTTGTCGAATACAAATTTGGGAGGTATGCTATCTGCTCTGGCCTACAGTAGAGGCAGTCTTCCGACTGCCTCTTTCCACAGGTGGCGTCTAGTCTCTCCAGATTCTATACTGGGTTGCACACCAACGACTTTGAGCCTTAGCAATGTAGTCAGAGCCATCTTCTTTAGAAAAATATCTAGGGGAGGCAGGCACAACATTACTTCCATGGCTCTGGTTGGGGATGTTCTCATAGCTCCCGTTCTAGTTAGGCAGGCAGTTCTCTGTACCTGACTGAGTTTAAGCATTTTGTTGACTCTTGGGCCACCAAACTACGGCTCCATAGGTCTTATGATGGCAGTATAGATTCACAACGCGACCCTGGGTTTCATCCCCCAGGTATTACCCACGGTCCTGCGGCACTGTTTATAAGAGATGTATGCCTTCTTTAGTCTTCGTTCTAAATGAATATTCCAGGTTAATTTGGCATCGAAGGTGATCCCAAGCCTTTTAACTAAAGAAATGAGTTGACTGACGGTAGTTAAGTTATATCCTGTAGTGCTTATGCAGTACAATATTCTGGAAATAAATTTTGTTTGATATATTTTACATTACTAGCCTCACTAGGAGGACGTGATAATCGCGAAAAAAATATTTCTAATGTGAGACAAAAATTGTAACAGTTTCAATTATTTTTGTGTCATAGATTTTATTGTTTAGTTTTTTTCTATAATATATAAATAATAATTATAAGTGACAAAGAAATAACCGCACTGTTTTAATGTGTACTCAATCAAACTTTAATAAATAGATAAATGCTAATTTAAAAAATGGAAAGATTCAAAGATAATATATCAGTTTCGTATTGGTTTCATTATAAGACTTCTTTCCACTTCATGCAGCGCTAGTCTAAAATCGATTATCTTATCATCCATCAAAGGATGTCGCCGGCACAGCAGAGGGTTTAAGAAAAACATTTATGACATTTTTCCAAATATTATGTCGTTAACCTCTTTTATAGATAGCGTAGATTAATGGACTAAATTGAATTGTGACGAACATTGACGGCCAATAAGTTGTGGGAACAGCAGTCTGTATAACATAACTAACATAGGGAATAGCATAGCACGGTTTTCTACCTAATATATTTATGTTCCTTTCCTACTTCGATAATTATTTTTATGAGAATCACCGCTTTCGTAAAAATTTAGTTGATTAAGTATCGAAATACCTTCATTATTTTGATAATTATTTTTGTGAAGATCGTCCCTTTTGTAAAATTTGACTAATGAGGTAGTGAAATCCGCTACATTCGCTATTTCGATAATTATGTTTTAACGTGTGTTTAAAGTAGCAGTATATTAGTATTTTAATTCAAGTTATTTTGTACAAAATAGGAGCTACTGTTTCGATGTGTTTATCCATATATTTTATTTATAGTTACTTATAGTACGGTCAAAACAAAATATATAATTGAGTGTTTTAAACATTACCAGTAATACTTATGAGCTTGTATTACATTGCTCAAAATGTAAGTAGCACATTCTCTTTATTGTTCCACATGTCAGCTGTAATTGAAAAATTGCAGGACCTCAGCGAGAAAAATCACTCTTTACTTGGGTATCTTGTAAGGGCGATTTAATATCCAAGAATTTTCTAGTTTATAGCACATAACTTTGCCAGCAAAACAACTTCAGCTTTATGCGAATTAATTGAATGCGAAATATTGTTTAGCATAGTAAATCTTCAACTCCATACTAGCCAACTCGATAGGATTATATTACAATCTCGATAAATTACTGTTCTTCCGGCTTAATAGTGAACGGGAAGCATTAATTATATCATTGATCGAAGTTTAGAAACTCTCGGCCTTGATCAGTCTATTATTTCGAGAATATGCAAGAAAATACATAACCTTATAGAAATGCAGACAAGCACGTGTTTAATTTTAAGTAGATTGTCATTACGTAAGTTGTAATGCGCACAAAACATAGGGACGACCTGGAACTTTACAGTTATGACCCATGCAAGTGTGTAGCTTCTGATTTCGAAAATTGACATTATTACACTTTAGTCAAATATTTTAAAATAATATAAACAAATAACAATTTGAAATATAATATAACCCTTTCAGGGATATTTAGAATGGACGAAAAGAGAAATCTCTAGGCGGCAATAGCTTCCACGGAGCGTCGCAAAGTCCCTCACCGATGCTTGGGGGACATCCATTTATCTTCGCCATAGATGGCAAGCCGCGCAATTCGTATTGACATCAAAAAAGGTTTTTCTTATCGAGCCATTCATTTCTCTCTCTAAAGCGTCTTTATTATATAAAAACGTAGAGTGTAATACTGCAACTTTGAGACATTTCCAAACCATCCGGGGAATATATAGATATTTATCGTAATTTGAAAGAAATAGTATTATGTTAACATGAATGCGCGATGTTCAATAACGGTATCATATCTCAAGACTATTCTTAAAGGTATGATTAACGCAAAAAAGTTTGATTTTAAAAGGGAATTATTTTTAATTATTATTATGATAAATGTATTTTTGAATTATCTCGTTTTAATATGCTTGATGCAATTGTTGTCTGCTCTGCGATCATTGAGTTTATCCCAATTCATGGGCTGGAATTTTAGTGCTTTACCCAATTTTATTGAGTTTTATAAAAAACAGCATATATATTTCTGGGTGTAGCCTGCATTAAAATAAACTGAGTTGTTTCTATAGGTAATGCTTTTTATTGGTCATACACCGAATAAATTTATTCTTTATTTCGCAACATCATTTTAGTAAAATTTCTCCAAATACGTCCCATATTTCCTTGCTCTTTTAAAATGATTAGAGAATTATAATTGCTAACACAAGTTGGAGGGACATGAAGTAAGACGAAAGTAAAAAGAAGCAAGCGGAAATCAAAACAACTAACTAAAACTAATTAAATTTAATGAAAGGCGTTCCGTATGTTAAGCGTGTACAACACGACTTTGATGACGGATATTGATTCGTAAAAGTGTATATGCTTGCTCCTTTATGCAATTTATGCGTTTGTTTTAGATGTTACTGTTGATTCCCTTTCAAAGTCATAAAGCTTAAAGCAATTAATTTAGATATTTTAATAATGGGAGACAATGTCAAATAGTAGGTAAGCTTTTCCCAAGAGGAGAAAATAAACTCTTTTTTTTATTAATAAGAACGCCATGATTTTTATAAAATGTGGGAGAGTTAATAATGCTTAGACCGACCTATCTATCAATTTAGCATTATAAAATAATAATCTTCTCAGAGCTTACTAAAGCATAAGACAAGAATTCATAAAATATGATTTGCATACCTTTCCAAGCAAGATATATTCTAGAGGCACTTTATAAAACAATATAATATATGGTTTCTTTTAATGCAATTTAAGTTATAATTATATTAGGAACGAACGAAAAATATGCATAAACATTCTTTCAAAAATCCTGCCAATTTATCTTCTTAATTGCAAAATCTCGTTTTACAGGCAGCGCCATTGCCAATTTATGTTCTATATCAATCATTCTGTCAAATAAATACCAACGAGGTTTATCGGTAGTTGTTTTACTTCATTTTGCTTTCTATAGAGTCGCGAACAGTTTGGCTTACTTTTAATTTGGCTTTCATATAAATTGTATTTACGCTCGTAATAAATGTAGCAAATATTGTTGGAGGTGTTAACACTGATATTTTTATTGAACTTGGAAATCAAGTATTTTTGTCTAGTAGGAATTTAATTTTTTTATTGGAAAAGTCTTAAATTCGACACAGACACTGGCAATTGCGATACGGATAATCAATCTGTGATTTTAATTAATTTCATCTAGTAATTCGGCTATACAGTTTTATCTCGAAGCGAACTTTCGTGCCACCGCGAGGAAACACTCGAATCGAACAACCGTCATGTGGTTTAAGTTCACTGCCAGGGAATTAACCAGGTTCATATGGTGTCTCTATCGCCCTCCGAGCGATAGAGTCAACCAAAGCATTTTTACAACATTAGCTACCACTTTTGATTCAATGCAGGTCGACCACCCCAGTTCAGAAAAAATCGTTCTGGGAGATTTCAATGCCCATAACACCAATTGGCTCAAACATCACAACAAGACCGACAACGAAGGTAGAAAGGCTGAAGCATTTGCCATAAGCTGCGTGTTTGCTCAACTTGTAGACGAACTAACTGGGATCGCAGAAAGGGGCGAATTTGCCGCCCTCCTGGATCTTTTTCTAACCACAATTCCTGACCAGTACACAATTGCAGTTCGTCCCCCATTAGGTACTTCCGACCACAAACTAATTACAACGGTTTGTGAACGCCCACAGAAGGATCCACAATTGCCATGTAAAATATGGCATTACAATTGTGCAAAATTAGAGGATCTAAGAGAGTTCTACCTGGATTTGCCCTGGATCGACGTCTACTGTGGCACTGACGCCCCGTCAGTCTCTTGTGAAAACATTACGCAAACAATCGCCTCAGGAATGCAAGCATACATCCCAAATTCCATCAAGCTACCATCAAAAGGAGCCAAAGAAAAGCCCTGGTTCGACAGAAGATGCGAAAGAGCCGTAGGTACAACAAGCCTACACGAACCAGGAATAAACTTTTGCATTGCCCTTGTGGCTCTAGAAATTTCTGGTTGGTAGCAAAGGTAGTAAGTAATAACTTTACAAAAACGTCTCCTTCCACCTTTGAGGGACGAACGCGGCGTCACGGCAACTACAGCTAAGGCAAAAGCAAACATGGTCGCCGAAATGTTTTCATCGCACTCTACCTTAGACGTCCCCCAATGCAAGGCTCTCCCTATCATATCCAACATCAACAATACCATGACAGAAGTTAAGTTTCACCACCGTGACATTCGTAAAATCCGCAAAAAGCATCAGGGCCGGATGGAATACCTGCCATCATGTTAAAGCACTGTGCCAACGAACTAACACCCGTTTTTTCCTTACTTTTTTCTCTGTTTTTCGAAAAAGGGATTTATCCGTCTTCTTGGAAAGTCTCTCAAGTACAACCTGTTGCAAAAATGGCAAAAAAACCACGCCCCCAAACTATCACCCAATTGCCTTGCTTCCAAGAATCTCCAAAGTCATGGAACGTGTAGCCAATCAGCAACTACTCAAATACCTCGATACTAACAGAATAATTAGCGATAACCAATACGGTTTCCGCAAACAGAGATCGACAATAGATACATTGGCCTATATCACTCATATATGGAGAAGGGCAATTGAGAACTACCGAGAATCTCGAGCGATTGCGTTAGATATTTCGAAGGCATTTGACAGAGTTTGACATGACGGATTGCTCAACAAGCTGTCTTCCTTTGGACTGCCAGCGTCTCTCTGCAGCTGGTTTGCACGTTTTCTTAAGAACCGATCTCTGCACGTTGCAGCTGATGGATACATCTCATTCACATTCACCCTTAGTGCGAGAGTGCCTCAGGGCGTAATACTTTCAGCAACACTATTCCTCATCTATATTAATGACCTGTTGATCGAAACCAATAATCCTGTTTACAACTTTGCAGATGCAGTACCCTTGTCTCCCAATTTATATCAGAAAAATCTTTACCAGTGACTGAGGCTTATCGCCGCAGACAGAAGTATATTACAACAATTAATTAAGATCTGGAGAAGGTTCGAACCTGGGGCGACAGGAACTTCGTCCAGTTTATTGCAGCAAAAAACCAAGCAGCCACGTTTACCCAGAAAACCAATACGGCGGGCGTGCTGTGATATCATGGCAGGATCGACCATTCCTTCAATCATTCGTCAATCGAAATACTGGGTGTCTCAGTTAACAGCAATATATCCTGGCATGACCACGTTCGTAACATCGCAAAATCAGCCTCGTAAATGCTTGGTGCACTATTTCGCAACAAAACCTGCATACACCGCAGCAGCTGCTCTTGCTCTTCAAAGCGCAAATAAGACCGTGCTTGGAATGTTGCTTACAGATCTGGGGTGTCGCACCTAAGCACATTCTAAACCTGCTGGATTCCATTTAGAAGAAATCTGTACGTTTCGTCGGCGACCCATAGATTGCCCGGGATCTGGATAAGCTGGAGCACCGCAGATATCCCTGTTTTACAGATATTTTCAAGACATATGTTCCCAGGATTTGGCCCGCATCATCCCTCCCCCAGCAAAGCCTGCCAGACAGTCGCGGCAGATGGCAAGAGCGCACCCGTTCGTTGTGCAACTGGAGACACCTAGAATGTCGCTTTATAAGGACTCCTTTGTCTGGCGCAATGCATTACTCTGGAACTCAATTCCTGGATATCTGTCTCGCCCTAATTATAACCTACAATTATTCAAGAACCGTGTCAATCAACATCTTCGCCCGCACACCTCTCGTCGAGTGCCATAGGATCTCCCTTTAGTGTGTGTGCCACTGTCATAAAAGGAAGGCGCAATTTAATACTTGTGATATGTTCAGGGAAATGTGCTTTAGTTAATGAAAATTATCTTTGAAAAAGAAAAAAAAACATAGGCGCAAAGGCTGACTAAAACGAGGGATAAGTTAACCAATAATCAAAATATATGAAAAAAAAAATCCTCTGAGCTGACAACCTGTTTCTACAAGGCCTGGTGGTATCCCAAACCATTCACATTTTGCGACTCCTATTTTGCTACATTGCACACTGACACTGGTATGCATGATGCCGTACTTATGATCTTTAATATTAACCAACAAGTGGTCCCAGAAACAAATATGTAATGATCGCAGTTCGATACTATCGTTCGGAACGGTTGGAGGCAGGCAGTACTGATGGAGCGCTGCTTACGACGGTAAAAGGTCAAATCAAGACGTTGATTTACACAGTTCCTGAAATATCAGTCACAAAAGACACCAACTATAATAATACGGCATTTTATGATGGTATTATCACATAAATAACTTCCACTATCAAATAGCAATTATAAAATAAAGTAGGTTACTTGTTCTAAAATAAAATACTGTGAGTTGTTTCTATATTTTTTATATTTGCTTTTATTCCCGTTTACACTTCAAAAAAGCTGTTTCTTCTCAAAAAGTTAAAAACAAATGAAAACTAAATGAAGATCTTTTTTTTATTACTAAACGGCCGTGTTGAAAACACTTGGAAAAGCTAATACAACCAAAGTAAAGCAAGAACAGATCGTTTAGGAATTCAATCAGAAACTTGTCCCAAGAAGAAAATCTAAAATTCTTTTAAATTAGAATTTACTGCATTCTTGCAAGGAAAAACATTGTTTACATGCATGTTCTCGAAACAAAATTAGAGTTCAAGCTCCTAAAATCCACTTAATACTAAATATTTACCCTTATTGTGACCTCTTTCACACTTTCCGGAGGACAATGGAATGAAAAGAGATAGTCGAAATAGATAGATGAATCATTACAACGAAATGTGATGGATGTTACAGACTGGATTTTACTTGAATTAAATGGAGGGGTATTAATACACTATCTAATGTGACCAATATATGACGATATCAATCTTATGTGTGCCTTCTTTTAAATGTTTCTCAATATTTCACCTCCCATGAAAATAACCGAATTCTTCGGTCCACCTTTGGATATAGGCTTCCGCCATCTTTTCCATTCTTCCCTGTTTGTCGCCATGTTTATTTCCTCAGGTCATCCGCCCATCTCATTTGATGTCTTCCTCACTTTTATTTTTCCACGGTCTCCAGTTTAGAATATTTTTGTTCCATCGGTCGTCCTCATGTCTAATATTTTGACCAGCAAATTTCCATTTTGATTCTAATATCTCTTACTTTCGTTTTGTTTCTTATCCACTCATTTCCCTTTCTGCCCATCACTGTTACGTGTAACATTTATCTTTCCATTGATCTTTATGCTTTTGTTACTTTTCCATGTTTTTAGGTTTAATTAGCAATTAAGTATACCGTCACTTTCTGACCGTTACACGTAAAGGTGGGTTTCCGACCGAGGCCGTGCGGCAGCGCCGCTGATACGCGCTGCTCAATTTCGGCAGCTCTGCCGACTGCTTTGCTGTGTTTTAAATGCGAACGTATCGCAGCGAGGCAGCTGGGCGGCGCTGCTGCATTTTTTGCGTGCCATCGGATTCCAGCAGCGCCGCTTGACCTCTCTTGGACCAGTCCTGCAGCGCCGCTTGTACAAAATGGGGAAGTTTACCGACAGTGACGATGATATTTTAATCGAATTGGTTTCACAAAACCCAATATTATTCGATGCAAGTCATCCAAAGTATAAAAATGAAATCTCATCGTTTTTCACATGTCTCTCAATCAAAATATTATAGTAGCCTTCCTTGAGACGACTTAAATATATTTCTTTGATTGGTTTTCTTTTCTTCAATACTGTTAACATAATTAGCATATCGTCATATTCCTCTTCTTCTCGTAACAATTTTAGAACAGCTCTTTTATTAAGCATGATAAAATATTATAAATATTATAATAAAAAATCTCGTTGATACACAAAATAAATAACAAACTACGCTGCCGGCGGTGTGACTAGGAACTAAAACAGCTGCCGAGCGGCGTTGCCTTGCTGCGCAGTTGGGCTGCGCTGCCAGGCGGCGCTGCCGTGCGGCGTGCGTCGGAAACCCACCTTAAGATAG
Organism: Pissodes strobi; assembly: GCA_016904865.1. Taxonomy (NCBI): domain Eukaryota; kingdom Metazoa; phylum Arthropoda; class Insecta; order Coleoptera; family Curculionidae; genus Pissodes; species Pissodes strobi. Next base: position 146,885 of record MU183743.1, read on the forward strand.
AAAGACACAGTGAACTTCTTCAGAGAAGCGCCCAACAGAGAAGGGTATTTAAAATAATATTCGACAATCTCTACTGAGGAGGAGGCATCGGAAGAAGAAATCAAAAATTGTTTTACTGTAGTGACAACGCTTATTAAATTTTTAAATTATTATTTTAAAAGTAAAACAATTTTTCGAACTACCGGTTTTCTGTGTGATGTCGCCCCCCATTTCATCAAATTATGTTTTTTTGTCATATAAAAGTGTTTCTCTATATTTTATACAGGGTTACCCAAAAGTCCCGCATAAAATTCATATTTCTTTAACGGTTTTATTTTTAGCAAAACGGTGAAACATGGGAAATACTTTTAAAGTGTGGCGACCTTTTGAGTCTATTTTGGACCTTGCTGCTTCAACCCCTTGAGCAGGGTGAAATTGACCCCTAAAAACTTAAATGAAACAATGGTTCGAGTGATACCTCATATGAAAGGGTATTAAAGCCTCTTTGCAACGCCATCTCATTTTTTAAATTTTAATTAGTAGTTTTTGAGAAAAACACGTTATTTCTTAAAAATTAAAATTAATAAATAATGTGTGCTGTAGATAATTTGTATTACCCATTGGTATTATTTGAACCATAAATGCGCATATTTCGATGACCTTGACAGTAGGTACTTTTTATTAAAAGGTATTTTAAAGTATTCAGGTATTTTAAAGTATACACAAAATTGGCATACCTGATCTGTCGGTTTTTTTAATTTCTTATCTCTTTAGTAATTTTATTGCATTATTAATGTTTCAAGTGTTAAGGTGGTACCGATCAGAAGTTCTGTGTTACTTTATTTTATAAAAATGGTTTTGTCTGAAAGACATCGGATTGAAATATTAATGATGCTTGGATATGGTGAAAAAATAAGAAGTCAAGCAGAAGTTTGTGCGTTATTTAATGCAAAATATCCTGAAAAACTCATTTCACAATCAACTGTTAGTAGGATACACCACAAGTTTGAAGAAACTGGTTCAGTGAGTGATTTACCTAGAAGTGGGAGACCTTCTAGTTTGAGCGAAGATAAAAAAATCGATATATTATTGTCTATTCATGAGAATCCACACACCTCAACTGTTTGATTAGGCCAAGATAACGATGTTCCACAATCTACTATTCACAGGTTTATAAGAAATGAAAAGTATCACCCATATAAAGTAGGCCTAGTATAAGAACTTTTAGAAGATGATCCTGATAGGCGACTGCAGTTCTGTGAGGAAATGATGGGAAGGTGTGATGAAAATAATGCCTTTCCACACAACATACTATTCTCCGACGAAGCAACATTTTGTTTAAATGGCGTTGTTAATAGACAACATTATCGATTTTGGTCTCAAGAAAATCCACACTAGATACGCGAAGCACATACCCAGTAACCTACAAAAGTGAATGTATGGGCTGGCATGATCAACAATAGAATTTTGGGGCCATACTTCTTCGAATGTAATCTTACAGCCGGACGATATTTAGATTTTTTGTCGATCGATTTGATTCCTTCTTTAGCCGTGATTTTTCCAAACGCGGACAATCCAGATATACCACATGACCGAATATGGTTTCAGCAAGATGGTGCTCCTCCACATTTTGGTGTTAATGTTCGCAGGTATCTTGATCTCATTTCTCCGGATCGTTGGATTGGTAGACGAGGTGCTATTGAATGGCCACCTAGATCTCCTGACTTAACACCGCTGGATTATTTTCTTTGGGGTTGTGTCAAAGAAAGGGTTTACCAAAATAAACCAGACAACATTGAGGCACTAAAAGAGAAAATTAGAATAGTATTCAATAATACACCAATTGAAGCTATTCAGAACTCCGTCGACGGCTTTTATGGTCGCCTCGCGGCTTGCCAACTTGAAGGAAGTGGTCATTTTCAACAAATATACCATCGATAAATCACGGAGAAATGCCAACTTTGTGTTTACTTTAAATGTCTCCATAAAAAAGTAGGGTCAAGGTCATCACAAAAAGCTAACTTAATGGCTCAAACAATATCAACATGTAATAAAAATTATCTACTGAATATTTTATTTAGTAATTTTAATTTTTATGAAATATACTTTAGAAATTATTCCGACGTCTTTTTTTCAAAAACTACTGATTGAAATTTAAAAAACGAGGTGGGTCTGAAAAGAGGATTTAATACCCTTTCATATGAGGTATCACTTGAACCATTGTTTCGTTTAAGTTTGTAGGGGTCAATTTCACCCTGCTCAAGGGGTCGAAGCAGCAAGGTCCAAAATAGACTCAAAAGGTCGCCAAACTTTAAAAGTGTTCCCCGTGTTTCAGCGTTTTGTTAAAAATAAAACCGTTAAAGAAATATGAATTTTATGCGGGACTTTTGGGTAACCCTGTATATTTCCATATTTATATAAAATTCGATTAAGATGGTTTTAATAGATAGGACATATTCTTATAAAGATTAGGCAACTTTTGGATGAACTGAATTTTCTGAACTTCTTAGATATTAGTTTGGATTAAATGACGATTTCTTAATGAAGCAAATTGGAATCAATCGTTATAAAAACTCTTAACAAGTAAACATTATTTTATCTATACCATTACCTCCAATATTAGATACCTCCACTTCGCCCATTTTAATTAAGTCGAATTTTAAATATAAGAAACCAATACGGAACCAATAGGTAAGACAGATTTAGAGAAGAGAGAAAAATAGTTCTTATTTTATTCTATTAGTATACACCTCAAAAAAGTTTATTGGCTCGCCAGATTAAATTTAAAAAAAAAACAATCGTCTTGCCTGTAAGGCAACAACTATCGACTCGAAGCAGAATATATTCTTCTATCAGACTTTTTGCACTCTCACGTGATATTGTTGAATGGCAGGATTCAATTAGAGCCCGATGTAAGATAGAATGTAGTAAATTCGCAAACTTTAATCAGAAGCGTGCCACTTTCGCAACAGTTTATTGACTCAAATGTATAATTGGTTAGATTAAGTGCATATACATTATCAAGAGTTCCCTCATACGGAGAAATTGACTGTGAAATATTATGCTTACATTAAATATTAACTAGATTCAGACCTCTTTGAGATAGATAAGCTTTAAGTTCGATATCATGCTAATTAAGCTTAAGCGATTTTTTTCTTCCTACTAGATACGAATTATCTGGAATCGCGTTGGTAGACCTTATTAATTTAAAGTTAATCCTGAATCTTAAATCTACATATATTTTCCTCGCCATGTCATAAAAAACGTAAGTGATAAGTATTAAGAAATTGTGAAAATAATGGTGTTTGGGCTTAACTAAATCTACAAAAAGAAAAGAAAGTTAATTTAATTAAATACAAGCAAATCTAAAATTAACCAAGATAGTCAAGCCTAATTACTATTAAGTCAACAAAAGTAAGATCACTACTTACTATTTGCAGAAATAAAATAGGACATTGTACAAAATAAAACGAAGCAATAAAATATATCACAAGGGAAACAAAGTAAGCATACAAATTAAGCATAAAAGCAATATACATTTAACAGCTGTATAAAAGTCACAGGCAAAATTGACCAGACAAAACAATATAGGCAAAACAAAATATAATAAAGGGCCTAAACATTTGTTCAGTCTAAAAAAACTCCTCCAAAGTATAGTATGCCTTTGATAACAAAAACTCCTTCGTTCTATTTCTGAACTTCTTATAGTTTTCAACTTTTCTTATTTCTAAAGGTAAACAATTAAACATTTTTTTTTTCATTATAAACAAATTAATTTTTGACCAAAGTTAAATGTAGATTAACTAAATGTAGGAGATAAGGACGGCGAACACTATAATGACTGTTTATAAATAATTAATTTCTATATTTTTGTATAGACAATGCTTACAGTTTCCAGTATAAAAAAACAACAAAGAGTTAAACATTTTTGGTCCAAAAAGAGATGACGACAAGAGTAACGCCCTCTAACTCTATACAAATTTCTAATTGCATTCTTCCGAAGAATGAACACTGACTCAGACAGATACTGTGCGCAGTATCCTCAAAAGCAAATTCCATATGAGAGGTTAGATTGGACTAAGGCAAAATAAGCAGTCCTAGCAATATCCAATTTAAGGTTGCTCGATATAACCCTAAGAGTGTAGCAGCTCGACACAATTTTGTTATTTAAAGTTTTGATATGTTCCTCAAATTTTAAAATGGTATCTATGGTTAAGCCTAGAAACTTGTTGGTTTCAGGATTTGATAATATCTCATCCTCCAAACGCATATCTTTAATCACATTTAAAATTTAAAACATTAGTCTTAGAAACATTAAAGGATAAACGATTTGCATCGCACCACTTCTTTATAAGAGACACATCATTCTGAATGACCACAGTAAGCCTCTCAACATCAGGACCATGCCACAGAATAGTCTGATCTGCAAATGCAGTAATTTTTCCACTGATTGGAAGGTGAGCAACGTCATTTACAAAAACCAAAAATATAAGTGGTCCCAGTATGGATCTCTGAGGTACACCTACATTCAAAAATTCAGAAGTGGAATTTTCATTGTTAAAAATGACAGACTGTGATCGCTCTGAAAGGTAGGAACGGAACCACTCTAGAGCTTCTAATTCCATATAATTCCAATTTGGCCAGCAGTATTCCATGATCCACGCAATCGAACGCTTTCGATAGATCACAGAACACCGCTGAAGCCATGTCACCATCATTCAGTTGGATGTAGAGTTGTTACAAAAAGACAAAAATAGCACCATGTGTGTTCTTTTCTGCTTGAAAACCGAATTGTGAGGCACTTAACAGATTTTGTTTCTTTAAGAAGGAAGTAAGTCCGACTTGTACTAATTTTTCAACTATCTTGGATAGGGTGGGAAGCAGAGCAATTGGGCGGTAGTTGGAAGGAAGGTCGTGATCTCCGCCTTTAAAAAGAGGTATAAGTAGGGCTTTTTTAGGCAAGTTGGGAATTTTCCATTATTGAATGACTCATTTATCGCTCCGGCTAATGCATCCAGAACCGAGTCAGAAGGAGCCTCAACAAATCTGAGTGAAACCTTATCCGTGCCAGATGCATGTTTGTTCTTCAGTCTTTTAAAAATACCCTTAATTTCCAAGGCAGAAGTGGGAAAACGAGCGAAGCGAAGGTCTCATATTTATCGCCGATTTTTTAAGACCTTTACTGTAACAGGGAACACGTTTTTTCTGATTAAAATTAACTATAGAAAAAGCAGTGTTATATTTGCTATTTAAAAGTAGATAAAAATGCTCCAGTCAGTTTGACCACATAGCAAACTAAATTTTCTAATATTAATCTTTGTAAATAGTCGCCTCTCCTAACATTACCTTTAGTTCTTGTGCTTTTTATTGGAAATGAACAATAAACCGCCTTATGATCAGACAGTCCAGCATCCACGGTCGAGCATTCCAACACAGAGAGATTAGAGGAAGAGCAAACATAATCTATTGTTGTGAAGGTAGTTGGGGTAATTCTTGTAGGCTGATCAATATGCATGGATAAGCTATTTGACTTAAAAATGTTTCCCAAAAATTGCTTGTTTCGACAAGAGTGATCCATATAGTCAATATTTAAATCTCCAGTAAGAATATCACAGCCGTTACAGGAATGGCACGAGTCTGCAATCAGCATCTCTGATCCAAGGTATTATTGATTAACATCTTCTTATTTTTATTCTGATGTTCTAGGTGTTGACCATCACAAGCTCAAACTAACCTAATGAGGATAGTCCAAGTTCCTCACTAAGCAGATACGTCGATCTCCTTTTAATGATTAGACTTGGTTGCAAGTTAAAATATTCAATATTTCTGTTCACTGTAAAGGCACTCAAGCTTTTCTTGTTCGATGATAATTAATCATTTATGAATTATTGAATTGTTTTTATACATGGCGAACCCATGATTTCTTTAATAGTGCTATACCGAAGGCAACATTCCAAGCTTCGACTCCTTAACGAAATATAATATCATGAATGAATGTACTTGATAACGCGGCAGGAAAATTCGTCGCACGTAGGCCATACCCATTGCCCATTGTGCACCCACTCACATACAAATTCAGCTCGGACTCCATAGCAAAGCCACACAGCTTCCCCGACTGGATCTTTCTTATGTCCTCCGGATTCAGCATGCAGCTTCCAAAGTGAATCTCTCTTACCCTAGCCAATGCTGGACAGTCGGGAAGGATATGAGTGGATGATTCCTCCTTCTGCAGGCATCACCTGCATTCCGGATTTTCTACGGTCCAAAGCGGGTGCCAAGATTTGTTCAAGAGACAGCTATCTATGAGTAACTATGCCACAAATCCCATATCCCCCCCTCCTTTAGATACATGACGGCCTTTACCTTTTCAGGCAATGGGTCTCCAGGAAGAGCCCAGCCTGCTCCATTCTTGCAGTACTCCGCCACAGATCCCAGGCCCGTTAATTCATTGCGTTCTTTAGGACAGCAGCAGCGGTACTGTAGGAGTGTATCCTACATGATAGACTCAGGTCCCTATCATGTGAGACAATCGGTCTCCTCTGTGTTCGAGTGTTCTGGAACCCTTACGAAACTAACCCTCTCATGTTCGGCCAAGGCTCCCAAGACGTCTCTACACCAAAACCCCAGTGCAGAACTCAAAAACTCCAACAGAGCAGCTCTGCGGTCCGAAAATATGTCAATAGTTTCCCTCTGAAAGGTTTTAACAGGTTCTCGTATCCACATTTGAGAATAGCAGACATTTTGCCCTGGAACACGGTTACATAATTCGTAAAGGCGAAAGCTTATCTCATCCCTATAGAATCTCCATTCATACCTGCTTTAGTACTATCCATTTTGGAGTCGTCTGTGTACGTGATCCAACCCCAACCATCATCCTCATTGGGTACGTGAAATCTGAGGGATCGACTTGATTTGATGGTAAGCAGTAACATAATACCTTAGTTTTTGGATTTTCATGGCAATAGTCAAATTGCTGTAGCAGAGTATATTTTGTATCTTTAAAGATGCATTTTGCCTTTTCTTCGCTCATTTTCATAGTCCACACGTCAGGTAGCGTATTTCTCAAATAGACAAAGAGGTTCGCGTGATCAACTTCTAGTTGTTGAGACATGAATGTTAATCCTTTCTCCATTGTAATTAATCGTTCTTTAATTATTGTAAAGTATTTGTAAGTGAACCTATGATTTTCTAGAAAAACGGCAGTTTATCCATAATTCTAGTTTAAATTTTGTCTAATATGCTTTGGTCGATGTTCATGTAGTGCAACACCTCCCAGGCTGGATTTTGATACGAATCCACATACCGTTAATGTTGAATACATTTCGATCCTTTTAAGGGTGAATTTTAATTTCTTTATTTCTTCTGCATGTTCCACTAGTCATTTTAGGAACTTCTCAAGTAGGAAAATTCTCTGGCTTGACCAACTAGCTGATGCTCCACCACTAATATTCTTTCAGGATGGATACATCAAATGAGGAGACACTTACGTTATTATTGTATATTTTTGTTTATATTCTGGGTCCATGTATTCCAACCAATAGCAAGATTCATAGTCACCGGCAACATGTCATCATCATAGTGAATGCCATTAAGATATTCTTAGTTAACTCTGACATTTTCGTTAACAGCCACCTACAAATTAACGAGTTTCATGAAGTTAACAGGTATTACTAAAATTTTCCATTTAAGTATTTATTGCGCAGAAACAGCAGATGCAGTTATAATTAAATGAAAAAGTCCAAAAATAATATATCTATACAATCAGAATGATGGACTTATGATCCATAATACAAAAAAGCAAACATTATTTAACTGTTATGGCTAAACAACAAGGCATTATTTTATTGTGCTTATTTAAAAAAAAAAACTAATTAAACCCGTCATAGATGTCCGATAAGCTACAAGAGGACACAAACCGCTAACATATCGTCGACAATTGCAAGAAGCCAATAACTCGGAAACGCACGGTTTTTATCGGTAAATTGCAAAAAAGTGAAATCGTTCTGTCCTGAGGGTGACAAATACCAATTCGTCGCCGAACACAGCTCTCTCTCAGCCATCGCATGCCGACACAGTTTAATGGCAAGTTTCAATCACCAGTTGTAGAGGTACAGAAAAAATGTAGGAAATTTGTAGAACTTGAATTGGAAATCACATTGAAAAAACTATAATTTAAGGTGGTGATAAATTGGAAACTCTCATTCCTTAGATGATTGCATAAAATAACTAATATTGAAAGATGACTTCCGAATAATAGTTGTTGCTGAATTAAAATTTTAGAAAATGACCCCCGCAGACAATATAGTTATTTATGTACCAAGGGTATTAAGTAGATGTTTATGCCCTGAGGGCGACAATGTTACAAACCCGAGGGCCTCTGGCCAGAGGGTTTATAAGTCGCCCGAGGGCATACACATCTATTAATACCCCCCATGGTGCATACAAACTTTTATGTCATGCTAGTTCGTTATTGCATTCACAATACGTAAATATTTAAAAAAATACGAATTCAATTCAATTATTTGAGTCCATAAAGTGTACTTTATGCCCGCACGGGCCATAAAGTGGACTTTATGCCCGCACGGGCATAAAGTAATCCATTATGTAAATGGTATCTAAGGTATAAAAACACATTAATGTACTGGTATGACATAAAAAAAATTATTGCAAATGAGTTACGTACGCGTAATAAGCCATGCAATAGCTATGTTTATAATTTTGAATTCGCTTTGACACGATCTTTAGACCTTTTGGATGATTTTAGACACATAGTGACATAGTGTTCTTCTGCACAATATTTGCATGTTAAAACCTTGACAATCACATACACTGACTGACACTGCCATTCAATAAAAAAAATGTCGCAGAGCAAAGTGCATTCTACAAATATAGCTGTGTATTTTCTTTTTTATTTATAGTTTTTGTATTTCGTCTTCACCCCCAAAGCAAGGATTTTGTTTCGTTAAGCATTCTTTCGTTTCATTTTCCGTTTCTCTTCCATTATATGTTGCAATTTTTATTCTCGGCATCTGTATATGCGTCTTGTTTTATCTTTAACTAAGTTCTTTCTTGTACTTCCGTGTTCTGTTTTGATTGACATCCGATAGTAATCTTGCCGTTCGTTATTATTGATTTGTGTTTTTCAGAATTTTTCTCCATTGCATGGAGCTATTAAGTTGCAAGTGCAAACCGTTTTCTTATTAAATTTTCGCACTTTTTACTTTTTGATTCTTGGAGATTGAATATTATGTTTATAATTTATAGGAGCTTTGGATGACTCTAGTCTGGTTTTCTGGATTATTTAAATACATTTATTTGTGTTGTTGTTTCCTTCTGTGCAGTATACGTTGTAAATGTTATTAAATACAGTATACCGGTTTTCTCCTTTTGCTGGTCGATTTATGTTATCGATACTCTCGCTACCTTACTTCTCGCAATCTTGCTTCCGGAGTATCAACCTGCTCGATAGGTACATCCGTTTGGAGCGCCACTTGACAGATGTGGTATGTATTCTTTGTTGAGAGTATTGATGGCCCTTCTCGCCTGAACACTCAATGCGAGCAGACCGTTTTATCATTACTATTTTAACCCTTAGGTCTAACTACCGCCTGACTGTGTGGTTGCAGTAGTAAAAAAATTAAGTAGAATGTATATTTTCTAAAATTATCGGCTATATCGTCTATAAACGTTGTGTGATGAGCCCTTTTTTAAAGGTATGTTCGACACGAATGTTTTTATTTAAAATGGCTAAAGTTATTTATCATTTACCTAGGATTCTTCTGTAGGATAGAATTCCTTCTGTTGAGCAGAATTTCTTCTATGGGACAGAATTTCTTCTGCGAAGTAGAATTTCACCTAGCTAATCCCGCCGTCAGTTAGCCGTAACGAGGCCTTTTTTATGTCAGGGTGACGCACCACATGCCGGAGACCTACTATGCAGGAAGCACCAGTGTCTACAACTCGACCAGGATCAAGTAAAATCGATTTTAATTTATTGAAGTGCTTTAATTACCGTATATCTCTTACTGGTATACATTACTTTAATTAATGAATGAATGGGTCCGCCCACTCCACGTGTCTTCGCGACTCGCGCCATGTCTTCGCGATGCAATCAGTTTGTCTCAAGAGCCGTCGTGGTCGAGGGCTCTAGATGGTTGGGTCTCAATTCGGCGGCCCGAGTTCAAATCCCATTGCTTTTTTATATATATTTTTTAAGGTTATATTTCTGAATAGTTTTTTTCTTGATTTTGGGTATGGCTTGGGTTAGCACTTGGTTAGTTTCCTTTTCTTGAGCCCCCGTAACGAGCGAAGCGTGCGGAGGGCCATGCAAAGTCATAATAATTACCCGGCGACCCAACCCTCGACGCAAACAACCGAGTATCCGGCGATTTTTAGTGGTGCCTCCTAAATTGCCGTGTATTTCTTACCGTTATGTATCATTTTAATTAATTAATTTAATCAATTGACTGTCGGTCGTTTGCCTTAATTACCGTATATAGCTTATCGTGATATATCGTTTTAATTAATGAATTTATAATTAAACAACTGTAAGCCGTGTGACGTCTATGGTTTATATTTCCGTTTATTCTTGCTTCATTTATAGATCTAGCTATCTTGCTTATCTTTAAAAAAAATACCTAATTTTATCTTCAGTTAGTTAGAGAAATTATTTAGCTAGTGTCTGAATAGCTGATTGAGTTAATTTTTACTGTATTGGGCTGTAAAGCTCATGACAGTAATTTATTTTACATAACTAAAATTTAGTTTGTTGCCGTGGTATCGGAATCGACTTGAGCTCAATTCGTTTACCTATAAGCATTTAATGGCTGTATATGTACATATTTAGCTCACAGGTTATTTTATTGATATTGGTATTATTGAGGACTGTTTATTGGTCTACTGATATTTTCGCTGCCATAAGGCATAGTTTAACAAGTAGTGTCTTATGTTGCTTTGTTACATGTCAATTTAGCATGAAAACATGTTACAGATAGAGGTCAAATAAAGTCAGTTATTTCACCCTTAATTCTATATCAATTATGCTAGTCTGTCGAGCACTTATTCGTTTAGATACCATATGGCAGACAAGCAATTTTTCTTGACAAAATGGCGAAGGAAATTTAAATGTAATCGGCATAGGACGTAGGGGGGAACGTATTTTACTTGTGACAGTAAAAACCTCATTTTATTTATTGAAATAGACTACAAAAATTATATAAACATCGTAATAACACTAGTATTGAGAAAACATGGAACCTAATCCACAAAGCTAAGTATTTCAAAGCAAATATTTCATATTTATGTCTATACATATTAGACGCACATGTCTTCACGTGAAAGGTTAACTTTACACACGCGGTATATCGTTCTTAGCTGAAACCACCAAGTTAGTTGTATATTGGTATTGTCCCCTTCGTTTTGCCGTACTGTGCTGCCTTTCTAAATGGGAAAAGGAACCCTTCGTCTATTCACTTGGCTTATTTTCGTTAGTTCAGTTCTAGAATATGCCTCGACGGCCACCCTCTGTCTTCGACTAATTATGGCTCTTAATCGCTGATTCGAGGTATTTTGGCATCTGGAATGCATTTCAGCCTTTCTTGGAGAGTGTGTCTAAAAGAAAACAATAGTTATAGATTGGTTACAGACTGGCAGAGTACCGGATTGGAATGTAATGCATGCACGAGTTATATTGTGAGGTAATTTAGGGAGATCTAGTACTGAAATTGGAACTTACTGTTGTACATTTGATGGTCATACTGTGGTAATTGTCTCGCTGATTTAGATTTGGTAATCCATTGTTTTACTTAGGTGATTAGGGAATATTTACATTTTGGGAATGAGACAGATACAATGACGTTTGTTAGAAATTTGACATGCCACTTTTCGGATTTAGACCATAGACTCATAGTCTGCCGGCGAACGCCGCGTCGGTTCCGTCCATCGATGTCGACTCGAGAACCACTCTAAGTTGCGTTATTTAACTGTGGGATTTATTTACCATACGCTTGAATTTGCTGATTGTATTGGATAGTATCAATGTTTGGCATTCTAGGCTTGTATATTGATGAAGAATTCCACTGATTATCCGTTATTTAAGGTCGATAATATTTCGGCTCGGAGTGGATCCTGCCCTACGATAAGGAAATTGTTCTATGTTTCATATAGTTCTATGGGTGTAATTTTCGCCGTATAAATGACAGGTCCCTGCACAAGCGCGTGGTCTTCACGGTCGACACGGTTGCCAAGTTAATGCTTTATTTGGCATAATGCTATTAGTGGCGTGTGCTGATTGTAATTTTGGACTGCCGCATAACGCGTGGGTTATGTATTCCCACTGAGCACTTAAAAAGTGGGTTCTAACTGATTCAAATCATTTCAATAGTGAGTCACTTTATCGCTTGATTTGGCGAATCCGGTAGTATGAGGTCATAACTTTCTAGTACTTTGTCACAAATAGAGACGCTGACAACATGGCATGTTGGGCAGGCGCGATGATGATTCTTCTAGCCTCGTCATTTTAGGGCAAGCCAATTTAGTCTTTATGTGATCTTGAAGGAACCAGAAGGTTTCAGTTTGTAGCTCTCGAAATTGTGATTTTCGGTTGAAATACTGATATTTAGTGTGAAATATTCACTGCCCTAGTAAGGGGATTATTCAACGAAGCCTTTGAGCAGGTTTGTGATAGTCGATGGCTTCTCGTCTGATGGACGATTGCAGATGAGGGAAGATTTGTAGATTCGGCCGTCTGCGCCCACGCTGGGGATTTGACTTTCGAGAGCCGCCACACGCTTGAACCCCGTTTAACATCTTAAGGTATGTTGTTTAAGTGATTTTGGAACAGTTATCGGTTTGATCTGTTATTTGTTGAGGTTCCGTACCTGTTTCCTTCATATTTTGGCTTGATCACCGTTCTAATTTGCCCAATTTGTAGCAGGGTGTTTTTTGTTTCTCCTTTCATTTTCCGGTTTCCTTCTTGGATTCATACTCCCGGTAGTGGTTGCTATTGGTCTACGGATTGCCAGTACCTTCCTGGATTTCCATACTGCACACTGAGACTTCTCCGACACACGTGGTGCGGAGTAACCATCAAGTTAACTGCGTGTCTCGCTATCTGATCCAAGCCTCAACTCTTACGAAGTGCGACGTCTCGATTTTGACGCTCCAGCGATTTGATGAACACCTGGATCCTGGATGAACTCGCTGTTGGCTTGATCACGTATCATATAAGTCTTATTTTAGGATATTATATAGTGTATTTAGGGACTTTCATTTTATTTTATTTTATTTTACTCGTAGTGATTTAGGGGCAACTTTAATGAACATTTCGGGGACTTCGTTTAAACGTTCGAACTGATTAAAGGGTGCTTGGCTAAAATATAGCTTACCTTCAAGTTATTTGGGGTTAACTAAGATTAACATAAGGTTATTGGCCTGTTTAGTATTTTTACAGCGTTGTATTAGATTGCGTGTTTTATTTCTTTCTGCGTGGTATAATATTATACTATATTATAATATTATTATATAATTATTTTGGAACTGTTAAGGTGTAAGCAAAGCTTAACAATGCGTATCTAAATAACTGCTATAGTTACTAGTGTGATTCAATTAATGCTATTAGTTTTTTTCTATATTTCATTATCCTTACAATTTAATTTATATTGTGGCAAAGGACAAACATTGACGTTCTGACTGACTAAATGTCTGATTATAGTAATTTTACATAACGGTATCTCATAAATTGAATCTTAAGGTTTATTTATGTACAACTGCGATCAAACCTAACGAGCTCCTAAAAACTTAAGCCTGCACGAACGTTACCGTCTTTTATTTGCTCTGAAATACCTCAACCAAACAGGTGTAGTTAATAGTCGTTTGATTTTGAATCGCCCTTAAGGATTCTTAAGACCGCGGATCTTCTAGTTTGGGCCTGCGGATTTAGTTATTTCAAACTGGTGGCGCCCTGGTCAAGAGTAAATAATTGACCCACTCACACGCCGACGAGCAAGTCGGAGCACATATGTTGCGCTGGCCGCATCCTTAAGGGTAGGTACCATCTTATTTATTATATATTGCTAACACATTTAAAAGGGTTTTACGCGCCACAGCTTTAATTTATTACTCTTGTAATATCAGTGATATACCTTACAAGAAAATCTTCTTATTACCTTAAGAGCGTTACCATAACCTCAAATTGATTTGAGAGCCGATGAATTGTCCTGAAAGACTTGGTGTAAGTTTACATTTTTAAATAAATAAGTTATTTGTAATCTTGATGTTTATTTTGGTAAATAAAAGAGAAAAAATAAGTAATCTGTCTATTCAAAATTTTTCAACGTTCTTTTAAAGGTTATTTTTCAGAATTTTATTACCGTATTTTCATGGATCAATAATCATTGATCCATTTCTTGTAAAAAAATTAGTGGCGCCCTACCCTAACCGCCAAGACATAGACCCTCGCCCTAAAAAAATAAAACCGCTGAGTAAACATGGCATATGAACCGCCTAAGGAGCAATTAGCAAATAAGGTTATATAATTGGCATCGAACGCTTAATTTTGGGTACAATAGCAATATAGGAATATTTAGTTATTATTTCATCCATTCCTTTTGGCAGCAGTTGGGATAGTCTCTTTACAATTTAATAGAGTACAGTTCTTGTAACTATATAATTTTAAGCTTTTAAATATCATTGTAACACTAGATATATCACCGAAGAACAAGATATATAAACATAGTTACTTTCGAAACAACACCCTTATAACTTATACGATATTAAAAACAAAATATTCCCGTGGGAAATCCATTTTTGGCCTCTCTCCCATATATTTATCAATAAATTGGTATAGGATCTAATTTTAGACATCCATCATTCGATATTAGCAGGAATTAATAGTTTAGCCCCTCTTATTCATAAATCACACACTGATTTCTTAACTTTTTCTCGATTCCGAGAAAGTGAATAATATTATAACGGTAGATCTAAACATAATAAGGATCATGATCCGAATTTTATGAACGGATTCTCTAACGTTAAGGACTAACTATTTAAACACAATGTTTAAGCTTACCTGCAAAGTAATTTTTAAATCTTACAGGTGTTTAAGACTCCACTAGTAATAGATAATCCTAACCCACTAACAGATTTAGCAACATTTACAGGCAATATTCAGGTGAACCTAGACAAATGCATCAGAAAGTTTGTACTTCTGTACCTTCCGTTCTTTATCATCTGCCGGCCCATCCATCCCGTTTCGCCGTATAACGGCTCCTGATGTACACAGGCCAAGTAGTAGCCAATAATTGCTATTGTATAGTACTGTCTATCTCCGATTAACTTAGTAAGTTTGGAGTAGATGGCGCCGGCTGCAACACACTACTGGTTGAAGTTAACTGGGTTTGTTTAAAACCTCTAGTACCGATCTCACATCTGCTGACCCTATAGCCATACTGACGAGCCGACGGCGAAACGCGTCTATGGATGGGTCGGCAGATGACAAAGAACGGAAGGTACAGAAGTACAAACTTTCTGATGAATTTGTCTAGGTTCACCTGACGTACACAGGTCAAGTAATAGCCAATAATTACTATTGTATAGTACTGTCTATCTCCGATTAACTTAGTAAGTTTTGAGTAGATGGCGCCGGCTGCAACACACAACTGGTTGAAGTTAACTAGGTTTGTTTAAAACCTCTAGTACCGTTCTCACATCTGCTGACCCTATAGCTAGCCATACTGACGAGCCGTTATATACGGCGAAACGCGTCTATGTATGGGTCGGCAGATCACAAAGAACGGAAGGTACAGAAGTACAAACTTTCTGATGCATTTGTCTATGTTCACCTGATGTACACAGGTCAAGTAGTAGCCAATAATTATTATTGTAGAGTACTGTCTATCTCCGATTAACTAGTAAGTTTGGAGTAGATGGCGCCGGCTACAACACACTACTGGTTGAAATTATAACCTTTTCAGTTTAATTACTTTTCAATCTTTATTATTTTATAAGCATTGTAACGTAAATGACTGGACTAATTAGAGAGTAACGAATATGGCTCTTTTGAAATACGAAATTATACTAATGACTTAAACTGGCCTTCCGTTCTGTTAATACTTAAAAGTGGCTCTTGACACTTCAATTATTTTCTTATATCTTTCAGCTTGTATTTTGTTATATTATTTAAACTGGAATATAGGACATTTTCCAACAATCATTGTAAATAATGTATCAAATAAAGATAAAAAAAAAATCTATAAAAGAATCTATAGAAGCATTTTGGATTAAGTATAGAGATGATAATTTTTGACTAATCTGCAGGTCTAGTGCTGAAGATCTGATCGTCGTGTCGCTGTTTTGCATTAAGGAATCCAATTTCACTCGGGCTGGAGATATGGTCGAATCCTTTTATGGTATTGTTTCGTATTTTCCAAAGAGATTGACTCGAAAGGATTTGCTCGTTCTCAAATTATTCGAATATTGTATGAAAACTAAACGCTGGTTAGTGTATCTAAGTTTTAGAATGTTGTATTCCATCTCCTTAAAAAAATCCTTGGACAAAGAATTATGATATAAGCAAACAATTTTTTAAATATTAATTTTGCTTTTGTTTATATCTTACCCGGCCCAAATACGATAAGAGATGATTCAGCCCGCTTACCACAAGAAGCTGGCAATTCATATTAAAATAATCTTGCCAAAGATAAAACTGTATGGAGCCACGTACCCTTATTTATCTTCTATAGACTCCGTTACTGATTTATAAACGACCGGACACACTGACACCAACCGATTACAAAAAGCTAAATGGCCTTATCGTCCCCGGAGTAAATGATCGTTTCAACGTCGTGCCGGATTCATATTTCCATCGAACTTTTTGCTAGAGCATAACGATCCAGATAAGCGCGGTCAATACATGCTTGTTTTCGTTTAACCGAACGTCGTTTACTTTTTTGAGATTCAGTAATTTTTAGGGTATGATTTTATAGAGATTGTAATAAGTAAGTAAACGAGAGTCATACAGACTACCCTTTTATGTACGCCCTATTAACAGAAGGCTACAGCGGTAACGGTTAAAAGTCAATGACATCAGATAATTTATACTAAATTAAAATATCTCAAAAGCCCGATATTTATAATATTTTATAATCTGAACAAACATACGATCACACAAAATGCTAGCATAGCTTTGGCTTCCGGTAAAGCCGACGCGACGTCTATTATTCGTAAATTTCAAAAAAATTAGCAATATTTACTGCACGTTTTGATTTACATAATGCCATTGCTTTCGATGAACAATTTGCAACCAAAAATGTCCTTTTATTGTTTCCACTTAATTACAACTCTATGGATAAATCTCCGCGGCGTCATGTGTTTTTATATTATGCAAAATAGCTCTATGATAAGTTTCATATAGCCAGTTTACATCCACAAAGTAAAATTTTTGAGTTTTATTATTATGTTTATAAAAGTATTAATTATTTAGCTTTGAATGAACGGTAAATCTACAAAACTCCTGTCTTCTGTCTATCTTTAGGAACTGCGGTTCTGTATGAGGACGAGTGTATCGTCCAATCGGCTTTTAGGAGATTTCTTCCGTATTCAACTAGAGCACCTCTTTCGGTCCATATGCCATTATCACGCAATCGCAAGTAAGAAGACATGACTTCTTATATGACCCAGGCCTCGAATGGTCGGAAGCCTAGCAAGACATCTAATGCTATTGTTGGCATTGTTTTCATGGTTCCTGTAGTGGCGAGACCAGCTAGGATTTGATGCAGGTATAACTGAAAGTTAAGAGTCCATTCACTGTAGACTGCTCGGGTAGCGCTCCGGGGTCGGGTAAGGCGCCGGCGCCGGCGTGGCGTGAGGCGCAGACTAGCGCGCTCCCACTACTCCGATTTCACGGTGGACGTATTTAGGGACATATTTACCGTTATTATTATTTTGATATTTTGAATATTGAATGTTGTTCGACCGCCGAGTGGACTGCCGGTTATAAAGTATAGAAATCTTGTTGGAATGGGCAGAATGTATGATTGAAAATATATAAGAGCTGATAATTGTTTTAAATATTCCCTTGTTTATCGTTATAAATTTCGGTAAATCATCAACAGAGAACGTGAGCCGGGCAAAATTGGAGAATTTTTTTTGGAAACTTGCTATACTCGTTGCTATATATGGGGGTTTTGATTTCAAAAGTGACATTAATTTTTGAAAAACATTTTGACCCTGTATACCCCTGTGGCCCTAAATTGGGGAAGCCTGCGGTTCCATAAAATCGGTAATAATTCGTTTTCTATAATATGAAAAAATTTGCTTCGGTATTTTTATTTTTTTTTTAAACGGAGACGCCTATTTTTCTTTCTTGGGGAAAAAATATACTTTTTTTCCGATCGTGTTCATATTCGGTAGGTGGATGGTAGGGGTTGCCATGATCCCAAAAAGCAAATTTATAATTTCTATCCTCCCTTAAAAATTGTAAGTTTTAAATGATATGCCGCGGAGAGTTAAAATTCGGTATAAGGGGGTTTTCGGGAACGGGGACTTCAAATATGACCTCAAATTTTTCCCCGGTAAGAAAAAAAAATTAAAAAAAGGGGAATATCTTCATTTATGATATGGGCGTTTTCGGGGTTGGGGATTTCGGAAGTGACATCAGATTTTTCCTAGAGCGTACCAGGAAAGCTGGATAAGAAAATAAAATCAAAAAAATAAAAACATATTCATTTTTGAACTTTTTTTCAACGGAAACTAAACTTCCTCTCGAAAAAAACCAAAAAACGTGTTTTTGAAGGTTATGTTTGCCAAAGTAAGGCTATGTTTGCCAAAGTAAGGGAAAAGCGACTTATTCACAATTTTTTTTATATACTGGTGTAGAGAATATATGCAAGGTAAATATTTTTACTGTTGCATATTTTTTAATGCGTCTGTTTATGTTAAAAAAATACCACAAAAGCAAGGAAAATTATATCGTAATTTTTGCATTTTTTTCCGTGAAAAGAAACTTTGTATTAAAAAAACGCGAAAACGGGTGTTTTAGTATTTCTTCTTTTTAATTTTGGGAAATGGAAATGTACGTTAAATACATTAGAGTTATGACTTACCAAAGTAAGTAAAAAATTACAGAATAAGGCAAATTGTTATGTATTTGCCAAAATTTCTATATAGGGACCAAAATCCATGAAAATTTGGGTTCCTCATAAAAAAAAATTGTCTGCCAATTTGGGAGAACATTCAAGTTTTTGAATTTTGCAAGTTAGTTGTGTAATGTTCTATTTAATTATTGATGCAAGGTCTTTTTTGAATAGTTCATACCAAAAAATCTGGTCGCAAAGATCGAAGCTCCAATGAGAAAAAAACTGCATTCAACTCCATTGGCTATTGCTGGATATATAAATGTTGTTAAAATTGGACTACAAATAATTTTAGTTTAGATGTATTGGTGATTGTAATTATCTTGAACTTTGGTGAGCCTGCTAAAAATGCAATTTTTATGCCTGTTATCACGTCATTGAATATGACGGTTTCCCAGAAAACTAGCATTTTTTATTTGATGTGATTGTTATAAAATCTCGAAAATTTTACCGAATTCGACTGTGATTTTGAATTATTTTTACTGAGTTCATGATGTGTAGATATATAATAAAAATATTGATGTATTGTTTTGATAAAAATATTCATGTATTGTTTCGATAAACATACGTGTATTCAAAAACCTAGGAGTTTTTCTTTTACTCAATATGCCTAAATTGGATATTACTATTTTGACTTATATTGTAAAACTACTGGTTGTCAAGATTAGATAAAAAAGTAAATAAAATAAAAGAATTAAGAGCCATCATCCCCTCGATAAAAATTGCGAAAGCTGCCCTTCCACTTTTGAAAAGATCAATAATTAAATGGTTTCTTAAATTCCTGTTTTAAAATTAATATAAAAAAAAATATTTTTATAGGTTTTTCTTTTTCTCGGTTTTGGTTTATAATGGCCTATAAGCCCAGTGCATGAAGTTAAAAAAAAGTCGAAAAATGACGAATTTCAACTAAGTTCAAAGTGTTATAAATACTTTAATATTTCAAATTTTCAAGAAATAATAAGAAAACCTGAGAAATTTGTTTATCTATCCAGAGAACTTAAAAAATTATACGAAACACAAACCATTTTTCCTCTCTTTTCAAAAAGCCGAACGCTTGTAAGCACATCATGCTAAATATTTTACATTTAGTTATATCTCAGAAAATACTACTACTATAAGAAAACCCACCACACGTTAAATATTTGACCCCCGATATGGGACCAGACTCCAGAATCTGTAAAGCCTGGCCACAGTTTATACCGTCACCGAATACGGCCCCATCGACAGAAGGTCGCTTGAAATGCGCCTGCGGCATACTCGCTGTTGTCAATTCGCGTTGGAAGAAAAACAAAAACCAACGCGGCAGCTCCACCGACTAATGGAGGTCGGTGGGCAGCTCTAGCGGCGTGTCTACGTGGCTTATTCGCGTATTGCGAAACATTGGCAACGTGGGGCATGAATCGTCCGAGGGTTACCGCCGCGAGGTAAAATATTGTGAGCGCATTGATGTCTCTAAGCCGTTTCACGTGCGCCCATATTGAGCATTCTTATCGTAGTAGAATTTTATTTGGTTATATGCAGTAACTCTTCAAAAGGAATGAACGCTCTTAAAAAATTTGGTGCTTCTTGAGGTTGTCAATAAAAAAACGTACGCATTATATTTAGCAATGTTATTTCCTTTTTTTCGACGGGCACACAAACGCAACTTTGATTTTGCTCCTTTTCGATAATCAGGTTCCATGATAAAGCAGTTCAATCGCAGTTATATCACTACACTAAACTAGGCACTAAGGTAGAAACAGAAATTCCAGAATGTCTGGCCGGCGGCACAAGAGTTGATCACTAGACTAAGCACTAAGTTCAATGTAGTCAAAATTATTAATTAAAAGAAAATAACAAAACGCACAATGGGAAACAGAAAAAAGGCTCGAGGAACTTGACGAGACTTACACAAGACGAACAATCGACGACAAATGGCAATAAGAGTGGTATTCAAATTAGTGTGAAAGACCGTTTTATTGTATGCAGGTGGCGCCGAGTACCTACAATGAATAAGTAAGTTGGCCGCCCCTTTTGATGTCGAACAAGCCGCCGTTTTTGTCCCTGTTTGTAGAATCATGAATAGTGAAAGTGATTTCCACACAATATATTTTTTAACACAAAAATATATATATAATTACCCACATGAAATCCGCTACGTTTAACTCCGGTCCTGACCGCAGTAAACGGCTATAAGCTCCTCCCCTTGAATAAATCGCACGTGATTGCTGCATTTTAATATTTGGTTTGTGAAGCGCTGCAGACGTTCGGGACTGAGAATTTTAAGTAATTTTTATCAAATCGATATTATTTTGGGATCATTGCAAAGCTAAAAGATAGGCCCACTTCCCTCGTGTAAGCGATTTTTGATTTAGGTCCCTATTTTTAAGGAAAAAAATTGTAAACATATCGATTTATTGCATAGATTTTCAAAAATTAAAAAACCAATTTCGAAAAACTATTACACGGTAACCCTAGGAAACAGGGCTACCTTTACATTGTTTTTTGATTTCGGTCGCTAAGTTTATTCGTTTTCGAAATAAGTGTTAAGAGCCGAGCGCATAAAATGGGTCTAATTCAGGCGCTATGGACTCTTAAGCACATATTCTATCATCAATGATATCGAAATTAGGCTCAGCGACTTTTTAGTTTCATTAGTAACCTTTTTATTTGAAACACGACATAAATCTATAAACTTAACAGGTAATGCTAAATAACTAAATCCAAAATAAATGGAAATTTTTAAATATTCAGAGTTAGAGTAAACAGGATAAAATTTCCATATTTTGGTCATTTTGAGTCATTTAACCTTAGTTTTTTGGCTCTAACACTGCTAATATATGTTTGAAAGTTCAGTCAATACGGGGTTGACAGCTGTCTCTCCCTTAAACTGAAAATTAGGAATGGATCTAATAGAATGTTTTTTTACATAATTTATAGGTTAAATGGGTTCTCCTAACGCACGTATATCTGAAACAGCAGATTACTCTCCTATTATATTTTTTCGATGGCGAATATTGTCAAATCCCTGTGTGTTATTTAAAAACACAACATCAGCTGCCTCTCCCTCAAAATGAAAATAAGAAATGAGTCTAAGAAATATATTTATACATGATTTGCAGGTTGAATAGGTATGTACTTTGAACGCACGTATATCTGAAAAAAATCAGATTTCCCTCCCATTATATTTTTTCGATGGCGATTATTGTGAAATTCGGTGGTGTTATTTAGAAAAGACAACATCAGCTGTCTCTCCCTCAAACTGAAAATAAGGAATTAGTCCAATAAAATATATTTATACATGATTTACAAGTTAAATAGACTTTTCTCACGCACGTATATCTGAAAAGGCAGATTTCCCTCTCATTATTTTTCTTCGATGGCGATTATTGTGATTTTTTTTATGGTAATGACACACACACTAAAGAGAGATCCTACGGCGCTCGACGAGCGGTGTGTGTGCGAAGATGTTGATTGACACGGTTCTTCAATAGTTGTAGGTTGTAATTAGAAGAAAACATATAAACTTGGTTACTCCCTTGGCGGTGAACTTGGGCCACAAGACGTCAAGGGTGTTCGGTTCGAGTGTTTCCTCGCGGTGATATGAAAAGACAAAAAGGGATATTCCGAACTTATGTCTGAATAGGGTGTGTAAATCGTAACCAGGATAAGGCTAGTTTATTGTTGTTGTTTTAGAACATACTTGTGTTTCTGTAAGGGCTAGTATGTGTGGTAGATGTTGGTGTGTTGGTGTTTGTATTTAGGCCTCTTATGTTGCAGAAATCTATTCTAAATTGGTTCGGTATCTTTGCTGTCTGTGAAATGCGGAATGAAGAGCTCCCAGGGCCACCCAGCGTCCGGAGATTCGAATGGCCGGGGACTATATTTCCGGAATAAGTATTTTAATCCTGGAAGCATCATCATGTCTATATATTCCTACTGTGGAACGTGGAACCACCAGCGCGGAAGTGGTACGTGATTCGGAAAAACGGAATAGGAATATATAGACATGATGATGCTTCCAGGATTAAAATACTTATTCCGGAAATATAGTCCCCGGCCATTCGAATCTCCGGACGCTGGGTGGCCCTGGGAGCTCTTCATTCCGCATTTCACAGACAGCAAAGATACCGAACCAATTTAGAATAGATTTCTGCAACATAAGAGGCCTAAATACAAACACCAACACACCAACATCTGGGGGTTCTGTTGGGGTGGTCTTTCACCGGACGATGCGAGTAGGCGTATGCATCGACCACCTAGGGCCGTTTCCACTGGAAGCTTCAGCCTCAGACTCATTCCTTTGGTGGTCCCTAGTCTGACAGTGGTAAGAATGGGGTTTGTTGGGTCACTCCCCAGTGATCAGCTCCAGACTTTGTCCTTTCGTGTTCTCCAGCCTGGAGGAGGACGATGGGTTTTCATGGGCCACATCACGTTATTTAAAAAACACAATTTCAGCTGTTCCTACCTCAAACTGAAAATAAGGATTGAATCTAATAGAATATCTTTGTACATGATTTACAAGTTAAATAGCTACCTCTAATACTCCTATATCTGAAAAATTTAATTTCTCTCCCATTATATATTTTTTTGATGACGATTACTGTGAACTTCGAGTGGGATATTTCAAAAACACATCAACTGTCTCTCCTTCAAACTGAAAATAAGGAATAAATCTAATAACATACACTTATGCATGATTAACATGTTAGATAGGCTCTTCTAATGCACGTATATCTGAAAAGACAGATTTACCTTTCATTAAATTTTTTCGATGGCGATTGTTGTGAAATTCGCGTGTGTTATTTAAAAAACACAACATTAGCAGTCTCTCCCTCAAACTGATAATAAGGGATGAATCTAATAGAATATCTTTATATATGATTTTCAAGTTTAATAGGCACTTCCAACGCTCGTATACCTGAAGCAATTGATTTCTCTTCCATTATATTTTTTCGATGGCGATTATTTTGAAATTCGCGTGTGTTATTTAAAAAACGCAACATCAGCTGTCTCTCCCTTAAACTGGAAATAAGGAATGTAGTTAATAGAATATTTTTATACATGATTTACAAGTTAAATAAGTACTTCTAATGCTTGTATACCTGAAGCGATTGATTTCTCTTCCATTATATTTTTTCGATGACATTTATTGTGAAATTCGTATATGTTATTTAAAAAACGCAACATCAGCTGTCTCTCCCTCAAACTGGAAATAAGGAATGTATCTAATAGAATATTTTTATACATAATTTACACGGAAAATAGGTTTCTCTAATGCACGTATATCTGATATAGTAGATTACTCTCCCTTTTATTTTTTCGTTCGCGGTTATTGTGGAACTCGTGTGTGTTATTTAAAAATAGAACATCAGCTGTCTCTCCCTCAAACTGAAAATATGGAATTAATCTAAAAGAAAATGTATATGCGTAATTTATAAGCTAAATAGGTAGTTCTAATGCACGTGTATCTGAAGAAGTAGTATGTGTGGTCTATTTCGATGGCGATTATTGTGAAATTCGTATGTGTTATGTAAAAAAAACAGAATATCAGCTCCCTCTCCCTCAAATTGGAAATAAGGAATGATATTAATCGAATATTTTTATGCATAATTTGCAAACTGAATATGTACTTCTAACGCACGTATATCTGCAAAACAGATTTGACTCCCATTATATTTTTTCGATGGCGATTATTTGGAAATTCGCATCTGTTATTTAAAAAACACAACGTCAGCTGTCTCTCCCTCAAATTGAAAATAAGTAATGAATCTAATAGATAATTTTTATAGATGATTAACAAGTTAAATAGATACTTTTAACGTACTTATATCTGAAAGAACAGATTTTCCTCCCAATGTATTTTTCCATGCCGTGTGTTATCTAAAAAACACAACATCAGCTGCCTCTCCCTCAAACTGAAAATAAGGAGTGGATCTAATAGAATGTTTTTATACATAATTTTCAAGCGAAATAGAATAGAATAGAATAGAATAGATACGTCTTTATTTTTTACTCGGCGAAGTGCAGCATAGCTGTTTTCTTAACCGAGCATGTAAAAAATTAAATACAATTCTGTTTACAATTATTCATTACAATTCAATAAAATATAAAATAGTATAGTAACAAAAACAATAAGTGATAATACCCATTCATTAACAGAATATACTCATATATGCATATATGGATATATATATCTATTATTAAACCAATAACTTATACTTAAAACCAAAGAACCAACTATCTTATGAGATTGACATTTTGCGTTTAAATGTGATATAGATATTTACTACGATACGGAAACACTTTTTGTTGCATATTAATATTTTGAAAGTAAATACTTTTTAAATCTTTTCTTAAACAATTGATAGGATATGTTCGCATATTTGTTTTGTATCTCGCTATTGAATAATTTGGGAATAACATAGGAAAAAGAACGCTGAAAAAGACTAGTTTTATGGCGAGGTATATTTAATAAATTGTTGTGGCGAGTCAGACGGTTGTGAGTACTAGAGCGAAATGTCAGCTTTTCATATAAATACTTAGGCCTTTTCGCTTCAAATAGCTTATGCAAGAAGCTTGCAAGATGAACCTTAAGTCTATCTTGCATGTTCAACCAATTTAAAGACTGTAACCTGTGACTTACATGGTCTCTCATACGAAGAGAAAAAATAAAACGGATGCATGAGTTCTGTATTCCTTGAAGTCTACCTTTTGATTGCATATCTAAGCATGGACCATACACAATATTGGCGTAGGAACAATGAGAAAGAACCAAAGACTCAGAAAGCTGCTTTTTTAGGTTATCAGTTAAAATGTTCTTGTTTTTGTAAAGATTCTTTTGTGAGATAATTGCCTTTTGAACCAATTTACTAACCTGTGTCTTAAATCGTAAATTTTGATCAAAAATTACTCCAAGATTTTTGTATTCAAGAACGTTAGGGATTAAAGTATTATTTATATAGAGATAATAATAATAATAATAATCTTTATTTAGCATATCGCTATACATTAAAACAATAAAAAATATAAAATACGTGAACACATAAAGTAGGAAGGTTAAGTAATTAAAATACTAAGACTAAGACATGACTAAGACGATTAAATATGCGCTCTTAACAATTTCTTGAAAACATCAAGGTTATCACAGTTTTTAATTGTGTTAGGTAACATATTAAAATCCAACAGGCCCTTATACATTACTGAATTAAGCATTTGACTAGTATTACATCTCTCTGACACCAAGAAATCGCTGCGGTTTCTAGTATTATAACAATGGACATCTCTAAAAAACTTAACTTTATCACAAATATATTCTGGTAACATTCCATTTTTCACCTTAAACAAAAACACATAAACATTAAACATAATTCTGAGCTCAACTGACATAATATTTAAGACATTAAGCATTGTCGCAATAGGGGTATATTTATTACATCCTAAAATTGTTCTTAATGCTCTATTTTGCACAAATTGCAACTGTTTAATTTTATAATCCGGCAGACCATATAAAAGAGTAGAACAGTATTCGAGATGTGGAGCAGCTATGCTATTATATATCAATAATTTTGTACCCAATGATAAATTACCTCCTGCTCTTGTTAAAAACCCAACTTTTTTTGAGAACTTTCTAGTAACATAGTCGGCATGAGCATGGAAATTCAAACAAGCATCAAGGAGTACTCCCAAATATTTTATCTGTTTTACTTGTGTTACTCTATTATTCTCTATCATAATATTTATGCCTTCCAGATTAATGTTATTTAATTTATGTTTTTTCCCAAATAAACAGAACTTTGATTTTGAGGTATTCAGACTTAATTTATTCTTACAGAGCCATCTAAATAAGTTTTCCAAATTATCATTCACCCTTTCTTGCATTTGTGTGAGATCTTTACCTGTTACATATATCATAGTGTCATCGGCAAACAATTCTATTTTACATCTATCTACAACCGTAACTATATCATTAATGTATATGAGGAATAACAAGGGGCCCAACACAGTTCCCTGTGGTACCCCATGCTCTACACTCATTGGATCCGAGACACTATTTTTAAATTTAACTTTTTGTCGTCTATTACGTACATACGATTCAAACCACATTAAAACCGTTTGTTTAATGCCAATACTGCTTAATTTTTGCAATAAAATATTTCTATCGACAGTCTCAAACGCTCTTCTAAAGTCCAAAAATACCGCCAAAATGTAATTTCCGTCATCTATTTCTTTTAAGTAAGTATCACAAATACTAATCACTACAGACTCGCATGAATGACGTTCACGAAACCCCGACTGATTTACAGCCAAAATGTTATTTTTATTGCAATAATCTAGCAATTGTTTCTTTACAGCAACTTCTAGTACTTTCTCGTATACTTCGACAGTATTAATTGGCCTAAACTCATTTGAAAGATTTGTGTTTTGCACCTTTGGGACAGGAATCACAGTTGATTCCTTCCATATCTCGGGAAATTTCCCGTACGTAAATGAAGCATTAATTACATCCAACAAACGGTTACCAACAACATAACAAACATCAGACAAAACCTTTTTGGAAATTCCACTCACGCTACCACCAACATTTTTCAAATCCTTCAAAATCTTTTTCATGTCAGTCATAGAAAGTTGTTCAAATACAGAAAACCCACCGTACGAATCAGACCTGACAGTAACTTCTGGCAGAGAGTATTTAGGAATGCTGTCAACAATTTCATGTATACTATTTATAAAATACTTGTTAAAATTCTGGGATATAGTTTGTTCATCTGAAACGGTTTCTCCATCAAAACTAATTTCTTCGGGCATCAAATCATTAGCCTTTCCAGGCAGCAACCGTTTCAAACTTTTCCACATCTCTTTGCAATTATTTTTATTGTTATCAATGACTTCCCTAAAATATCTATCCTTCTCAACTTTTATTTGATTAACTATATAATTACGAATTTTTTTATACTCACTCCATACTACGTCACTGCCTTCACAAACTGCTCTAACATAAAGACTATCCCTACTTTTCATGTTTTGCCTAATAGTAGCCGTTATCCACGGTTTATGCAGATACTTTTGCTTAATCACAACTTTTTCCCTGGGGCACATAGTATTTAAAATATTTGATATGTTATTAACAAAAATGCCTGCCAATACATCAACATTTCCACTATCATTATTCCATTGACTATTTAGTAAGTGATCTTGCATCTGTTCTACACTATATTTTTTCATAGATCTACTAAAAACAACTTTGTCAGAGTTCTCATTTGATTTATACTCAAGCTGCAAGGACATTACACAGTGATCACTGATTTTTGGTGTTAAATGCACATTATGTGAAATATTTTTGCTATCTGTCACTATATAATCAATTAAGGTTTTACTTTTATCGGTAATGCGTGTGGGTGAGTCAACAATCTGAGAAAATCCGTTTGAGTATATACTGACTAAAATTTTATCGCCGTAGAATGACGGTTTCAACAAATCAAAATTAAAATCACCAACTATTATATTTACACCCTTAAATACACTAACCTTATCCAGATAATTATTGAAAAATTCAAGGAACCTAGGGTCTTCCGTTTGTGGAGGATGATACAGTACCGTACACAAATACTTTTGTTTAAACAAAAAAATTTCAATAGAAAGCAACCATACATAATTCTGTACGCACTGCACCTCCTTTACAGAATACCTAAGACCATTCCTTACAAGGGCTATTACTCCACCTGTTCGTTTGTTCGTTGTAAGACACTGTTCAATATTATAATTGAGGCGCCTAGATTCAAAAGCGGACAGATCCATTTTAAGAGAAAACGAGAAAACCGCAAAAAACTGTCAATTCTTAAAAAAATTGCGGAAGGGTTTTATTTTTTTGTGGCCATTTGGAAAAAAAGATATGAATGAATTTGGAATATTTTGTTCTTTATCTATGAAAAATAGCCCTTATTTTGAAAAAAATTAGATGGATGTGTCCACCTTTGAAACTTATCAACAAGGATCTGTACGGTTTTGATGGTTATTAAAAGCTCTTTAATAATTAGTAATTTTTAGTTGTAATTTTTAATATTGCAAAAATCAGTAAAAGAGAAAACAAATTATTTTAAGGTAAAAAAAAAACATGTTTCTAAAAAAACATTTATAGCAAACTCATTAAGGTTTTCTGCTTGCACACGGAGGAGTTTCTACTGGTTTATTCATCTCTAAAATAAATAGATTCTGCAGTACCGGGTTTAGAGTTCATGCGTCAAAGCGATACTAAATAAAATAAGGTTAAAAAGCCACATGAAAAACGTTGAACGGATTTGTCTACTTATGAAATTCACCGACCAATTGTTATCGAAGGATTTGTCCGCATCTGGTCACAACTGGATTTGTCCTCTTTTGTTCTGCCTTGCCATAGGGATTTGTCTACTTTTGAAACTTACGTCAAATTTTAATGTGAAATTCTAATCTGATCTGTCCACTTTTGCTTTCCATTTCTATGCAGATCGGTAGACAAGGTGATTGCGATGGCAATGCGCGAAATTTAAACAATGGGATCTGTCCGGTTTTGAATCTAGGCGCCTCAATTATCAATCATTATTTCAACCTTACTAACCTCAGCATGCACATGTGTCTCCGATAAAAATATTATTAAAGGCTTCCAATCGTTTATTAATGTGACTATATTATCTTTGTTATTCAAAAATCCCTGACAGTTAAAATAAACCAAGCTAGAGCTTAAATCTGAGCCTACATTTAATTGCTATTGCACAAATTTGTTTTTTTGCAACTCTTCTATGCGCCTGTACGTTTCACACTTTGTAAAATCCCAAACAGTATGCTCAGTATTTAAACTCATTCCATACTTTTTATTGGATGTAACACAATTGACACAAATTACATATTTTGTTTAGCTATATCTTTATCAGGACCAAAAAACATTACAGCTGACTTGGACGGATTAATTTTTAAGCCATTGTCGCATGAATATGTGTAAACAGACTGTACGCATTCATTAATAATAAGAGCAGTTTCATTGATTTCATCTTTACGGAAGCTTATACGTAGCTGCGTATCATCTGCATACCTCTGAATATCACAATTCCCCATACACACATCCATGTCAAAGGTATAAATTAAAAATAATAAGGGACCTAGAGTGGACCCTTGTGGGACCCCTCTGCGCACAGGAAGCAAATCAGACAATTTCCCATCGACGAGTACTTGCTGTGATCGATCTGAAAGATAATTCCTGAAAAAATTCACAGCACCATCGGAAAACCCATAATAATGTAATTTTGCACATAATAGACGGTGGTCTAGGGTATCGAATGCTTTACTATAATCCAAAAATAATAGGCTAGATGTTTTACCACTATCAGCTTCGCAAATTATGTCGTCAAGTACTTTTATTAATACCGAGGCCGTGCTATAGTTTCTTCGGAATCCCGACTGAGTTTCCGGTACCAAACTATTTTCGAGCAAATATTCCAATACCTGAGAATAAATTATTTTCTCAAAAAGCTTAGATATAACAGGCAGTAAACTAATAGGTCTTAAGTCTGACGTGCTACCAATATTAGGACCTTTCGGAAGTGGCAAGATGATGGCAGTTTTCCATGTTGCTGGAAAATCTGAATCACTTAAACAAATGTTAAAGATATGTGACAAAAAGGAGTTATAACAGGGACACAAAGTTTTATCATTTGGAGAGATACACCATCGGACCCACAAGC
>MU183744.1:0-35187 GCA_016904865.1 Pissodes strobi
TTATGATATGCTAAATAGCTTATCTTTTTGGAAAAGGGTAAAGCCTTATAGAAAAACTTGGTGTATCCTTTGAGCTTATATCAGTGTGACTAGATATGCTTTAGCAACAAATCTAGAAAATTTTTCAAGAAAATGAGGATAAATGGATGTTTTTGAAAAAAGCTATGGAGCAACCATCAGCGGTTATCTTTATCTAGCTAATGCTCTTAGAAACTGATTAAAGCTATAAGTTGATTCATTGATTGAAATAAAGGCGACATGACTGCAACGTCTACAGAGGCATTGTGGGAACATTTACAATAAGTAGACTGTATGAACAACATCTGAAGTACAAAATAGAGCAGGAAAAGAGTGATATTGGGCAGAACTGCACGCAGGTTTTTAGGGCAGGAAGAGCAAAAATAGCAAGTACCTGTTCTTGCAATTAAATTTTAATTAGTAAGATAATATCATGCGAACTAATTATATTTTGATGAAAAAAAAGTATAAAATAATATCAAATCATCGACATATTTGTCGGACAAATTATGTTTACTCCTCCCAAACTGGTTAATAACGTGGTACCATGCCGAATTTATGTCCGACCTTGTATCGTATCGAGCATTCACGTACCATATAAATGGTACTACCTGGTTTTTGGCAGGACCACGGGCACCTCTTCATGGACATAGTTCCCTGGTGCGTATTTATTCGTGAAGATCAACGGGTTAAGGGCGTTTACTTGCGATTTCATTGCGTATCATCATTGGATATCATCAGTTTTGTTGGCATGGAAATTATTTACTACTATTTTACATAGAAAAATCACGTGTTTCCTAAGGGTTCTGGAAGAAAAAGAAAGTTTGGAAGAAGTCCAAAGATTTGATAATAATAATAAATCATTTATTAGTAGTCAGGTTCCTTCCTATACAATTAACAGTTGAAACTTATTAAAGACCCGAGCAAGTGCTGAATGAAGAAATCGAAAGTGACCAGTCTTCTTCACCTGTTGATCTTCAAGAAATTAGCCTCATCAGGCAACTAGAGCAGTTAACAGGTATTTAAAAATACCACTGGTTGTCTGAAAATCGGGTACCTTCTGTATAACTTAAAAAAATTCTGCAGTAAAAACAACGTTGTTGGAATTTTTGCTTACAAAAACGCGCTTTCAGTTTATACTCTGTAGCCTGGAGACAGCAAATTCTTTCTAGCGAAAAAGCCTAAAAATCCGCTGGATCGGCTTTAATAGTTCAGAAGTTTAGATACAGCCAGAGTCTATTACAGCTTAATAGCGAAACGAAGTAGAATTAATTGATTAAAAATAATAATAATAATAATAATAATCTCGGCCTATTGATTTTCAGGACCTAAGTGTAATTAGGAAGGTATAATTCTGAAGAGGTATTAAGGGGAACTGTACCATCGGTTCCGGCCACCGATCTCCATGTTCCGGCACACCTTTTCTTCAGCAAACTTATAGTAATATTTAAAAAATATATATCAAAATTGGTTATCCCAAAATCAACATAATTGGCAAGAATTAATTGAGTACCCCTTATCTTTAGGAAGAAATACCTATCAGGAAGTTATATTACCAAGGAGGTGTTGTTAGAGGTGGTCCTATCAAAACCCAGCAGGTAAATTTCATACCTGCCGCTGTGTATTTGATAATTTTCGAAACGGTATCAATCCTTGAGTTCGTCTTTAAATTGTAATAATATATCTTGACCTCTTTGCACAAAAATTAAATTACAAAAATAGCCGCGGAAGACTCGGCAACGCCGCACCGTCGCCTGTACATCACCAAAGGATGTTTTTATAGAGCACTTCACCACAAAAACTTAACCAAAATCACCTTCTTAATTCACTAAATTTGACCCGTTATGGAATACACTAAGTAGTTTTCTTGATTTAAAAGATCTTAAACACTTGAATCATTAGCACTTCACACAATAGATCAAAATAAACAAACCTTGCCATGGTGACATGCCACCTGTTGGTGATTTTCAAATTTTGCCTACAAATTCATCGAGTTAACTTATGATCGAAGAATAAACTAAAATCTAATGAATAATTTGAAGATTTGAAGAACGTTTCTTGAAGATCATCTGCTATGTTCTGCGATTTAAAATTAAATTTTCGATAAAGGGTTATGGCAACCCAAATTAACCCAAACAAACATCTAAAACATATTTTTTTTCTATTAGCAATTTTCTTGGGTATCTCCGCAAGGAAAAGTTGCGCTCATAGTGTTGTGAAAACAATATTTTTAAAACGGTTAAAAATGAAACACATGACCTGGGCTCTGACCAATGGGGCTCCGTTCTTAATAAAAGAATTCCACCTTAGCATCAGGTGCAAACACTTACCTGTCCACTAACATCGCTATAAAACTCTGTCACAACGTGTTCTCCTAATACTCGGTTCTTCTTGAAGATCAACGGGTTAAGACCTTCCTTCCAGTGGGCTTGAATTGCCTTCATTACTATCATTTGCCCCTCCCCCCCTCTTTGGTCATCATTCTATCTACGTTCTACATATTTGCTAATAGGGGAAACAATGTCCTCCATTAACAGGTCATTTCATTAGAAGGAAGAAACAGACGGTTGGTACCATTGGTAAAATATACCATCCTATCTTCGGACTCTTCTGCTATCCTGATCAGGTGTGCTTCTTATAGATCATTCGGTTGACTCCCTTTGATCTTCCATTTGTTTCAGTTGAAGATCATGATCAGTAACCTCCAATCGTACCTTACTTTGATAATTCGTCCCCCAATCATTTAACCACGCAGGTTGGTCAATGTATATCAGTTTTGATCAGTCCCTTTGAAGATCAGTGAAAATTTGATTAAGTATTTTCATTGTTGGCTTGACCTGTTGCCAATAATATATAGAGTGGGTGTAAATGCGTTAAATAGAACCGTCGAAGAACAAGGTAAAATGCCAAGAAGCAAACCAAAAAATTATTTGGTCATGATCTAGGTGGTACCGGTTGTGTTACTTAACTTTATGCTCTCCTGGTGGTACGATCGTCGAATGAAGATCAATGGGTTAAGGTTCTTTAAATCGCCTTCAAAATTTCGGGCCTGTAGTTTGTTTTGATGTAAATATTATTATTTGGTAAGGTCACATCGAAATAAATTCGTGTGTTCCAAGGTTGGATTAGCATGTAGTGGTACTATTGAAAATTTAGAACTTAATTCCTAAAATTTAACTGCATAGGTTATTTTCCATTTAGTACTAAAAAAAATTAAACAGAATTTTTGTCGTGGGAAATTTTCCATAGATTTAAGAACATTATCCTAGCACGGGCAATATTTTATATGAAATCTGAAAGTAATTAGTATCTGTTCGTCAGCTAGTTAGTTCTTAATAAATATTAGTCGATGCAATATGAACCTTAAATAAAAACATTAGCTTTAGATCAAAAAAATAATCTCTCAGTGTTAGTACTCCTATAAAAGTTCAAAGATCGCGTATTTTATAGATACCTAACCCACCCAGTACATTATTTCGAAACGAAGCTTTTTCTATTTATACTTCTATTAGCCCTAGTAACGGTGGCTCAAGGGTTAGGCCATCTCGTTCTCCGGACTTTGCTCTACTTGATTTTTTTTTCTCCGAGTAGTGGCAATTCGCAAATCAGTTAATTAACAGTAGTTTTCGGATTTCAGCTATATATTTATTTGTAATGCCTTTAACCTTCAAATCAATGGTGGCCAGTAAAGACATTAAATTCTGGACATTTCATCTGTACTAAGAAAGGCAACTTTTTCCATATTTATACTTTTACTCCATCTTTTTAAGACCTTTAAAACGATTTGAATCTCATTTTAGAGACACATTTTAGCGCGAAATCGAGCTTTCAATGTTGAAATAATAACATCGGTATACTTGAGAAAAAAATCGAGAGGAGCAAGGTCCGGAAAACGCGGTGGCCAATAACGACAATAATTGTGTCCATTGATGGAGCCTTTAAGACATGTCATCAAAACATATCCAGTACACAAATTTGATTGTGTAAAAATTAAAGGATGCATTAAAGGTCTTAAAATTTGGCTCAAAGGTGAGATCTCTATGTTGACTTGTTTGAAAATGGAATTGTGTTGAAATTATAATGTCAGCCAGTATTTAGAGAAAGAAAATCGAAAGGAGCAAGGTCTGGAAAACGCGGTGGCCAAAAACGACAATAATTGTGTCTCTTAATGGAGTCTTTAAAACAAAAAGACCTGCTTCGTCATCAAAACGTATCCGGTACACACAATTTGATTGTGTGATAATAACAATGCATTTTATTTATAAAGTCTTAAATTGAGAAAACTTTAGGCGTAAATGTATGATTTTTATGTCAATTCGTTCGAAAATGGGAACGTATTAAAATCAGTCAGTATTCACAGAAAAATAATCGAGAGGAGCATTTGGCGTAAACATTAGAGGTCAATGTCAACATGTTCGAAAATGGCGAAGTATTAAAGTGATAATGTCAGTCAGGCTTTAGAAAAAAAATCGAGCTGAGTAAGGTCCGGAAAAGGCGGAGGCCAATAACGACAATAATCACAATTTCATTGTGTGATAATTAAAATATAGGTACATCTCGTTTTAAAGGTCTTAAAATGAGAAAAAATTTTGCGCAAATGTGAGATATCTATGTAGACTTGTTCGAAACTGGCAATGTATTGAAATAACAATGTCAGTCAGTATTTAAAGAAAAAAAATCTAGAGGAGTGAGGTCCGGAAAACGCGGTGGTCAATAACTATAGTAATGGTGTCTATTGATGGAGGCAGCCTTAAGACAAAAGGACTTTTTTAGCCATCAAAACGTATCCTGTACACACAATTTGTTTAAAAGATACATTTTAATATAAAGGTCTTAGAATGAGAAAAAGTTAAGCACGGTGCGAGATTTCTATGTCGACTTGTTTGAAAATGGCAACGTATTGAAGCAATAATGTACAAATAAATCGAAAGGAGCAAGGTCCGGAAAACGCGATGACCAATATTCAGAGTAATTTTTCCTATTCGCTGAGCTTTCAAGAAAAAACACTTCCTTCGTTAATAAAACAACAAACAATACAATCTAGTTATGTGATAATAAAAAAATAATATCTTTGGAACTAGCAAAATCAAAAAAAAAATCTATTATTATTTTTTCCTATATGATAAAACCATAATGTAGTGGGTCGTACCGTAAACAAACGTTAAGCGGAGTAACGCCTGAATAATGCGGTGGCCTATAACGACAGTTTTAGCTAATGACGTCTTCATGTCAGTATTCAAAGAAAAAATTAACTGGAATGAAGTCCGTAGAATGAGGTGGCCAGTAAACTTGGAAAAAGCTTTCTACGACTAATCGTTATAATTCCTATGGTACTGTTCATAGAAAATGATCTACACAACTTTAAAAGCACAAAACTACCTTTAAAAAATTGCTGAAAAAGGTACTAACAACCTCTTGAAATACGGATTAGAATCGGATTAAATAACAATGCAGACATTTTGCGAATTCTTGGTACATATCTCGCAAGTTGTGCTAATTCCGGATGTATTAGCCCATCCTTATGATTTTGGGGTATACGTATACAGAGATAAGAGCCTTTCACAGAGATAAATTCAAGATAATAAGGAAGACCGACCATAAAGTTCGTTCCACCAAATACAAACCTAAAATTATATCCCAAGCAATCAGGTGCCTATAGTAAATAATAGAATAACAGTACTTCGAGCGAGCGTTCACCTGCTGTCGCCGATGACGTATGCTGGTACCGCGGAACCATCATCGGTGGTACCTTGATGGTAAGTTTCGCTGAAGAAGTTATTAGGTAAACATGAGTTGTGTTAGATGTGGATGGTAACTTTTGGGCAAGAGCACCGCCACGGTCGATTCGAAATTGGTACGAACTAGAACCAAGTAAGATCATCAGAGCCTCGAAATTTCAACGATTATATACGCTTTTTAAGTAATGTTTTTCAGAAGAGCTTTATTCAAATTGGAGTTGGTTGTAGATATGTAACAAAATGCTTCAGGGTTAGGAATGTAAAAACACTTTTGCCTCGCCGTGTAGGTATGGCTTAAAATGGAAATGAAAATTTGCTTTGTCGAGTTAAAACTGGAGATATCACCAGATTATATTAAAAAAATGGCTGCCGGCTCCATTTTAAAACTTCTTTTAAACGAAAAGGCAGGTCGATGGTCGATGGCGCCTTATTTTTGGAGCCCTTTTCATGCTTTATTGATCCATAAAACTTGGGGTTCAAGAGTAACCATTTTTACTGAAGTTGGCTACCTCGAGTGTTAAGTACATTATTATAATGAGCTGTTAATGAAAGGTACCCATTCTTCCATTGAAAATCAAATCCAATATGAACGACTGATTTATTTTTTGTTAAAAAGGTGGTCGAGTGATGCTTCACTGTGAAGGTTTCTTTACCAATTATTCAATCATAAGCTTTTTTTCCATTTGAACAGATATGTCAAATTATTACATGTTATTAAGCTTTTAGTTAAAAAATGTTATTACTTATTTAATCTCTCTAAATTTCGCCTTGATATCTCAATTTATATGGAATTTAGCAGAGGTGGACTTAAGACATGCACCGTATAGAAAAACCCTGTATATACAACGCATTTAGTAATAGATTATTGGAGTACGCAGGCAAACGATTAAAACTGATTGAAAAAACGTTTAAAACAGAATAGTTCTCGAACATATTTCACGTGTTTTATAGAGGCTCAAATTCGAGTGAAAAACTGTGATCAATTTTTAAAAAAATCATATTTTGAAAATGAATCGTTTTCCGAAAAAACGGTGGCAATTTTCGAATTCAGCAGGTTCGAAAATACAGTAGAAAAAATGCAATTTTTTTCAAAATTTTTTAAAAATAAATGTGATCTTTTTTATTGCAACGTTCGTTATTCCGCGATAATTTACGTAAAAATCATACAAGAAAACACTTCAGAAATAATGATGTCTTTTATACAGAGTGCCCTAGTTGAATTTAAACTTTAAAATGACTTCTTAAAAAAAAAATAGGTGAAGTAAGTCGAGTAAATTCGAAAAACGCCGTGACCAATAACATCAGTCTCTGTCTATTTGACTGAGCTTTATAAAAAAAGAAAAAGCTTGCTTCGTCATTCAAAGATATCAAATGCACACAATTACAGAAAATGTTTCAATTTTCAAAGCACGTAGCCTCTAAATGTTTTCTGAAAAATGGATTATATCCCTTGATTCAACAACCAATAAAGTGCATATTTAGCAACAACAAATATAAATATTATAATCGTGAAATAATGACCAATGATTCATCGTCGTAGAACCAATGCGGTCGTTCTACCTTGCCAATACCTGCGTAAGCGGTACGCCTCCATGACGTCACGCCGTCCATGGTACTCGAGTACCGTTGGTCAAATTGTTCTCTCTCTCGCTTCATGCTCGCCTAATATATGTGGTTACCATATGGTACTAAGAGAATACCATGGCGAAGAACACCCAGTGAATAAGATATACTGAAGAAAACCTGCCGGATTTTATTATTATGGTTGTAGGTACCCAGTCGATTTAAATAAATGTGTTGAACGGAGAAGGTGATTTTGGTTATAAATATTGTTCTCTCATTTCTATACATATAATATACTAGATTTCAGAGCTACCAATATAAAATTCAGACATATCGTTCATCCAAGGCTTCGTAGATTTTCTCACTGAAAGAAAATTAAATTTGTGTCCCACATTTTCTTGCTAGGAAAGCCTGATGGGTTTGCACGTATGTATTTTTGAACACGTATATTATCCAGATGAATGGATGTGTCAAGATGCGGTTTTCACTATATCTTTCAGAATTTCATCAAAAATGAGCTATCCGAGCCATATCGTAGCCATGAAGGATATAAGTACAAAAGGTGTGAAATGAAACCACTTGCAAAACAGCGGCAATCGAAAAAAGCCAAAAATTGGTTTGAAATTCTATGGACAAATCAGACCAACACAGATTTGGTCGATTTTTGACATCACGAATATTTTTAGAATTACGAAGATTGTAAGTATTAATTAAATATGGACTTGCCATGATTTAAAAAGAGGATAAACGAATATTACAAATCTGAAGAGAAAAACAGATTTGGCCGGTTTTTGGTATCTCGAATATTTTTAGAATTAGGAAGATTATGAATTTTCTTTTTAATATGGACCTGTCATTATTTAAAAATAGGATTAAAAATTTGAAAAAAAAAAACAGATTTGGCCAATTTTTCATATCTCGAATAATTTTAGAATTACGAAGGATATGAGAATTAATAATTAAATATGGACCTGCCACGATTTAAAAATAGGATAAACGAATGTTACAAATCAGAAAAAAAAGATTTGTGATTTTTTATATTTCAAATATTTTTAAAATTGCGAAAATTATAAGAATATTTTAAATATGGACTTGCCATTATTTAAAAATAGTGTTAGAAACCATCATAAACATTTGAACAGATTTGTATTTTTTTTGACGTCCTGTATACATATTTTGAAATAAATTAGCGTATTATAAAAGAAACATCGACCGCTGTCGGTCGTGCGGGTGGTTTGTCAATTAAGTGACGTTAATTATAGAAAAGAAAATTTAGAATTGTCTTTAATGATAGCGAATCAAGACACATTTCGTTTATGTGTTTTATTAATTTTCTAACATCAGAAGTGGGATTGTACTTTTTGCCCACTTTTCGCTCTGAACTAAAAAGGGAACTTACCAGAACCTGCAAGAATGGAGGAATTGCTGTCTCAGCCGGTAAAGGCCATGAAGTCTGCAAAAACAGCCCCGGACCAAGTCGATCTACCACTCTTTAAACCCGAAGCAATTTACGCAAAAAAGTGGTTGGCTGAAATATCGGAGATTAAAACTGAATTTGAGTGGACTAATCAGCAGACCTTAGTTAGGGTAGATCGGTTTTTAATGGGCGTTTCAAAGACGTGGTTTGAAATATGATCGCCAGAATTATAAACTTGGGAAGGATTTCAACGCGAATTTGCTGAAGCTTTTCCACCCAAAAGAAATTTGGTTCGTCTACTTTCAGAAGCTGCAGAATTCAACACAAACTCGTGTAACACATATGACGCGTATGTCTGCTAAGAAATTTGAGAGCTAATTGGAAGGAGGCTGACCTTGTAGAACTCATCATTCATTGAATCAAATAGCGGGATGTATGTACAAGGTGTCCCAAATTCGAGCCTCATCATTGGGATTTCGGAAACTAGACGAGATACGAGGTCGGCTAAATGGAGGCAAAGTTGCGCAATTTGATGCTGATTAAAATGCCACCTTAAAAGTTAAAAAAATCCGAATACTTCCGAAGAAATTTAGAAAAAACCGAATATTCGCGATTTCATTTTTATTTTTTTATGACTCTATTTGAATAGATATAACAAAATAAATTTCATATTCTTATGGCTACTTTTTCTGTCCTATAAGATGGTGTTATCAAATTTTCAAACAGACGTTTCGGCTTTGAGCTGCCATCATCAACTTTGGTTTTTTAAATACGGCCCTGGATTTTTTATTACGGATTTTAAGAGCATCTAAAGTCCCGAAGCCAATAATGTATCGCACTTATTCGAAAAATTCATATTAATGGCATTTTCCATAAGACCTCATGTGTTAGAGAGAGACAGAAAACATATTTTTTGGTAAGATTTTACCAGGAAATCATTAAAATGATTTTTTCGAATAGGTGCGATACATCATTGGTTTTGGGACATTAGAAGCTCTTAAAGTCCGTAATAAAAAATCCAGGGCCGTATTTAAAAAAACAAAGTTGATTATGGCAGCTCAAAGACGAAACGTCGGTTTGAAAATCTGATAACACCATCTTGTAGAACAGAAAAAGTAGCAATGAGAATATGAAATTTATTTTGTAATATCTATCCAAATAGAGCCATAAAAAAATAAAAATGAAATCGCGAATATTCGGTTTTTTCTAAATATCTTCGGAAGTATTCGGATTTTTTTAACTTTTAAGGTGGCATTTTAATCAGCATCAAATTGCGCAACTTTGCCTCAATTTAACCGACCTCGTATCTCTTCTAGTTTCCGAGATCCCAATGATGAGGCTCGAATTTAGGACACCCTGTACAGACTACAGCTACCAACATAAATTTTAGAAAAATCTCGGAATTGTTGACTTTTCTGGGAACTGAAACTAAACCTTGGCAAGTTGAAAAACGTTTCAGTTTGAATATTCCAGCTGACACAGGGGAGCCATCAAGAAAGCGTTTTCGTGAAAATCCACGTGAACCGCAAGATTTTCGAAATATCAATATTAAGTGCTATCGTTGTGGAAAATCAGGACACGTTCAACGACATTGTACCCGTTTTCCTTCGGGTAGTCAAAAATTGAATACACCTGCTGCACCCTTACTTCCAGAGATACAAAAATTACTTGCTCTTTTTGTGCGAAAACTGGCCATGACATCGACAGCTGCTTCACACGACCACGACAAAATATTGAAAAACGAAAAAAAATTAATTTTTTTAGTACAGGTAAAGACATGATAATGGAAACGCTTAAAATTGACGGACAAGATTACCTTGGAATCATTACTACTGGAGCGGATATATCTCTTATAGCCAAACGCAATTTACCAAAATTCTTGCATAAAGTCTCTATTGTCTACTGAAAAGGCAGTTCTCTTCCCCATGTTGACTTTTTAAGACGAAACCCAGTAGTAGTACGTCGTTTGGATGCCAAAGATAACTGGCTCTATGTGGAACAAAAGGGTGATGCTGAAATTCGACAAAT
The DNA here is from genome assembly GCA_016904865.1 of Pissodes strobi. Taxonomy (NCBI): domain Eukaryota; kingdom Metazoa; phylum Arthropoda; class Insecta; order Coleoptera; family Curculionidae; genus Pissodes; species Pissodes strobi. The sequence continues at coordinate 10,765 of MU183744.1, forward strand.
AATCGAATACTCGACAGGGGGTTGTTTGGATCAAAAATGATACTCATTAAAAGATGGGATACTGCATTATGCTGTCTTAACACCTGATGGTACACTCATGAAACCATTTGTTCCGAAGCAAAGTTGACTTGGACTGCTGCGAATTTTCCATGACGAACAATGCCACATCGGGATGGACAAAACTATCGGATCCATTTACAAGCATTTTTGGTTCCCAAAACTGCGTTCAGTTGTCAGAAAGTATATTAAACACTGTTTGGTTTGTGCTGTAAAGAAAACAAGGTCTGGTCCCCTCCAAGGGCTAATCACGAATGTAAACAAGCCATCTGTACCAATGCAAGTTTTATATGCAGACTGTCTTGGACCACTGAAAAAACATCTGAAGGATACAAACACATCCTTGTCTTAATAGACGCATTTTCAAAGTATTGCTTATAGCAGCCCTTAAAGATATTAAAAGCTGATGAGACAAGGCTTGCATTTCAAACATTTATTTCATTATTTGGAATCCCCCAACAGATTGCAATGGATGCCAATACCAACTTCAAAAATCCAAGCCTCCCCCAATATTTGGATAGTCTTGGAGTGACGTATCATTATACAACTCCAGATGTCCAACTTTCTAATGCACAAGTAGAACGATATATGCGCACATTCATGAGTCTCATAGGCGAGGAAAAAGTATTAAGTCAGATTGGTCAAAAGGTATCTGGAAAATACAACTTGTTTTAAACTAAACAGTACAAAAGTCCACTCAAACTTTACCTCTAAGAGCTAGACGGCTCAACTCCTCTGATTCAGAATTTACTGAAGAATCTAAATAAGGACCTTCAACCGATTAGAAGTAGAGTTAGATCGTAAAAGGATAAACGACCATCTTGATTAATCTAAAGATGAAAGATGCTTTGATCAATGCCAACCATCAGAAGCATCGTAATAGTATTAAGTTTGCCAACTTTATCTTGATGCATAGAGATGACAAAATGCATCAAGGTAAATTAAATTACGAATTTCAAGGGCCCTTTGAAGTCATGGATACCACTCCTGAGGGTCGCTCCGAATTAGAAGGGTTGGGAAAACCACCATTACTAAAATTCCTAAGGAGCAGTTAAGAAGATGGCCGACTGACTGGTCTCTCTCAGTTGACATGACTGATCTGTTTAGATGATGATGGTGATGATGACAACAATGATAAAAGGTTAGTAATATTGTAATATTTAGGTATGATACGTGTTAGAAATGTGTTGTGTTGAAAGCATGTGTACGCTTTGCACTGTTAATAGTGTACGTGTTGAAAGCATGGACGCTTTGCACTGGTGTTTATAATTAAGTATTGAAAGCATGGACGCTTTGCACTGTTGTTAATGGGTAAGTGTTGAAAGCATAGACGCTTTCCACTGTTAATATTGTACGTGTTGAAAGCATCGACTCTTTGCACTGATTGTTATGAATAAGTGCTGAAAGCATGGACGCTTTGCACTGTTCTTAATGGGTAAGTGTTGAAAGCATTTACGCTTTACACTGTTGTTAATATATATGTGCTGATATTATAGACGCTTTGTACTGCTGATAATAAATAAGTAAGTATTGAAGACATGTGAGTTTTGCATTATTAGTAATGCATGAGTATTTGTTAGTTACATTACTGAGGTTTTGTACTGTGCATAATACTCAAAGCTTGAACGTTATTCATGTCATTGGTGTATTAAAAGCGCGGCTGTTTGTGAACAAGGTAACATAGGCGCTACAAGTAATAGGCGATTAGAATTGAAAGTTGGGCTATTGGCACATTTACAGTTTTTTTTATTTTACAGCATCAATGAGGAAGCCATTGTCGAAATCGAAGCCAATGCCTTGTAACTTTTTGGAGAAAATAATGGACTTCGATAGCGAAGTCCGTGCCTGAATTGGCCGTGTTAGAAGCCATCATAAATATTTGAACAGATTTGTATTTATTTTTGACGTCCTGTATACATATTTTGAAATGAATTAGGGTTTTATAAAATAAACATCGGGTCGTGCGGGAGGCAGTCAAGAACGATACCTGGTTTGTCAATTAAGTGACGTTAATGATAGAAAAGACAATTTAGAATTATTGTCTTTGATGTTAGTGAATCAAGGGACATTTCGTTTGTGTGTTTTATTTATTAATTTTCTAACAATAGGATAAACGAATATTACAAAGCAGAAAAAAACAGATATGGCTGATTTTTGATATCTCGAATATTTTTTTAATTACAAAGATTATGAGAACTTATAATCAAATTTTGATATCTCGACAATTTTTAGGAAACATGCAACAAGTCGTAAAATGTTCAACTTTTCACACCTTAGTTGCATCTGTTTGAAAACGGCTGAAGCTGGAAATGGACCAGGACCAGAATCTGAGAATTTTAAAGTTTTTCAGGCGAAAAGAGCGGTTTCTGTTTATTTTATGGAAGATTTTGATAAATCAAAGTCGATAGTATTTGTGGTGTAAGTATGTTCAAAATATTAGTGCATATTGCAATTGATTATTTCTCCCCTTTTTTATTCTATAGAAACTATGTAGATATCGCACACTGTATTAAGTATTATTTGTTAATTTTCTTATACGTTATAACTAGAACTTGATATTCAAATGCCATTTCTTATGCAGTTTTTGAAGCTCATTGAAGTTTTCACTTCAGTCGTGTGGTTTTAAGTGCAAACCATTTTTTTATTTAACTATTTAAGTCAAGCTAGAAAAATTCAAAAACGATAATGTAGATTTCGGCTTTCTTCAGATATCTGCAGAAGTAGTCGAACCTTCCCGAAAGCACAAAGCTCGTCTTCAAAGTCCGAAACTTTGCCCACGATTTAATCGACTCTGTATTCGATATCTCTTAGAGTTTCCGAGCGACCAATGATGAGTCTCGAATTTTGGCCACCTCGCTTAATGGCCATTTTCTTGGAAGCCCTTAATTGCACTAAATATTGATGAATAAACAATACTTGACAGTATTGCATAGAGGGAGCCCCAAAAATATTAAAATGTGACTTGCAATACAGTTTTTTTCATTAAATATGAGAATTTTAGAGTTAATAACCTAAAACTTTTCAATTTTTTATAGTAACTTCTTACATCTTTATAAATCTTTTATACTTGTCTTTTAAAGCTCACAAATTATCACAAAAATATTGACTTCAAATAACGAAGTCACATTTTCATATTATTTGCGCTCCTGAGAAATTTATCGCCATTATCAAATTGGGCCCAAAATTTCTAACGCTCATTGTATAAGTCAATATCCTTCTTGTTAGTAGGTTCCGGTTAGAAGTATTCTACCATCATGGCAGACCTTCCACTTCTATTGGTCCTTATGCATTCCTAATAAGTTCTTCAGCAACAGTTACCATCAAGGTACCACTTCGGCACCATCGATCGGTTTTACACAAATTCGACACTCACGCAGTAACTTACCATTACCCGTAAGTGCTAGTTAACTAAATGTGGAGAATGCAATTTTTTATGATTATGTTAGAAACTTGCTTTTTGTATATTTTTTCGAATCAGCTCTGTTATATTTTTTGCATTTCATGCAAGATTAATGATAGAAATCTTGGAATTCCTGTATTTATTTATTTGTTTTACAAATATAACTACTTACTTATGTATATTAATGACAATAATTCCAAACTGATTTTTTACTCGAGTAATTAATTCTTCTTCCTCAATTTGATGATGGTAAAGAACAAAGAACCCGTTAAATATGCCAATGAATTATTATTTATATATTCGCCTACAACTGAGCGACGCCAACGATTCGTTACACGAATAAGTGCCGCCTTAATTACGTCACGCTGTCCAACGTACAGGAAGTACCTATACCATTGGTCAAATTCTACTTTCTTGCTTTCTATTCTCCTGGTACACTTGGTTACCTTATGGTACATAGGAATACCATGGTGATGGCAATTCACCGTGGTACCATCGTACCATTTATGCCAACTAAGCTACCAAGATATTACCTTTATTTTACACACGTTTGAGCATGAATACCTTAAATCCGCCTGTACAAAAATGATATGGTAAAACATAAAAAAACCAAATAAAGCTTTTTAAAATTTGTTTTAGGCATTTAAAATTTAATCCAAATAAACCGAAGTGCAACCATGATACCTGGTGGTATTCTCCGCGCGATCTATCTATACCAGGGTATTTTTCAGAGTACCATGGGGTAACCGTAGGTATTAGGCAAGCATAGGATGACTGAAGAAATACACCTTGTTCAATGGTACCATGCACAGGCTGACGTCATGCAGGTGTACCATGCAGACCAGGTAGGAATAGTCGAGCTCGAGACAATAATGTGATTGGTCGAATGGTCTTGGCAAAGACTTTGAAGCTCCAGCCCCTTCGAGTTTTTTGGTTGTCAAATACACATATTTAAAAAATATCTTGAACTAATCATTTTTAAGTTGAATGTAAATATAATAATACATTCAATGTTGTTCTTACTAAAAAAAATCAGTGAACGTTTTACAGAAATCAGAAATGCTTTTTTTTCTGAAAAATTTTGTGTTTTTTTAACAATTTTCAATCATTCTAAGCTTGAATTTAAATAGAATGAAGAAATAATAAATCTATCATCGAAAATTAAAGGTTCTACTAGTATTCCATCTAATCCTAAAATGTTTCTATAATCGTTTACGGCGTTGCCATATTGTGGTTTTATTCTGTAAAATCGCATGCTTTTTAATTAATTTCAACTATTTTAAATTTTTATTTAAATAGAACCAGAATTAATGAATTTTTTATGAAAACATTCTACTATCACCCTATCTAATCTTTAAAAAAATATTTTTATAATCCTTTGCAAAGTTGCCATAATGTGATTTCTTTCTATCAAACTCGATGTTTTTACACAAAAATAATGGTTACAATCATTTTGGGATTTAAATGGAATAAACTCAGTACTTTTAGCAAAAACTAATGAATATTGCAACGAAAATCAAAGCTTTTACTAGTATCCCATCCAATCCTAAAATATTGTTATTTTTTTAAGCATTTGATTAATTTTCAATCATTCTAATGGATATAATTTAAATAGAAATAACACAATGTTTGTATACAAAAATAATGTTTTCATCGAAAATTAAAGCTTCCCCTAACATCCGCAGCTTCGACCGCGGCGTTTCCATAATGTAGGTTTTAAATTGTGCTTTTTTAATCATTTTCGACTTCAATGAACTTAATGTTCTAACCAAAAATTTATAAATGTTTTATCCAATCCTAAAACAATTTAAAAATCCATTGCTACGTTGCCATATTGTGATTTTTTTCTGAAAAATTGTACAGTTTTTAATAATCCTTCATCATTTTAAACTTTAAATTAAATATAATGAACTCGAGGTTTTTACGAAACATACTAAATTTCTCATCATCGGAAATTAAATCTTCTATTAACCCTGCATCTATTGCTAAAATGGTTTTAATAATTTGTGGCGTTGCCATTTGTGATTTTCTGTCTTAAAAACTGTATTGTATGTGTGTATTGTATTATTTTGTGATTTAGGATGTAATATACTCAATCTTTTTACCAAAAAAATAATGAATATTTCAACAAAACATTCTACTAGCGTTCCATTGAATCCTAAAATATTTATAAAATCCATTGTTCCGTTGCCATATTGTGACTTTTGTTTTGAAAAAACTTATATATTTTTTCATAAATTCTAATAATTTTAAACTTAAATTTAAATAGAATCCAAATAAGGAAATTTTCATCGTCGAAAATTACACCTTCTAATCTACCATCAAATTCTAAAAATAGTTTACAATTGTCTGCGGCGTTGCCATATTGTGACTTGTTTTTGAAAAACTGTAAGCGTTTTTAATCACTTTGTGATTTAAATGGAATAAACTCAATACTTTTACTAAGAAAAAAATTATTATTTCAGTCAAAATTAAAGCTTCGACTAGGATTCCATTTAATCCTAAAATATTTTCTAATCCATTGCTAAGTTGCATATTGTAATTTTTTTTCCTGAAAATATTTATATTTTTCAATCGGACACAAAATATCAGTGTAATTAATATTAGATGCCGAGAATAATATCATAACCGAAAAGAACAAAAAGCTCGATAGATGGAGAGAGTACGTGGAAGAGCTCTTTGACGACGAACATGAAGTAGAAACCCCCGCTGTTCAAGACGTAACAGGCCCAGAAATCACATCATGTTCAAGAGGCAATTGGATGGCTGAAGGCTAATAAATCTCCAGGACCAGATCAAATTAACACAGAACTTCTGGAGCTTTTTGATGACGATCAAATTAAACTCCTGGCCAAATTGTTAAACAAAATATGTGAGACTGGCCAACTGCCAAGGAAATGGTTACTGTCAACTTTTATCCCGTTTCTCAAAAAGGCAAGTGCCAGAAAATGTGAGGATCACAGAATCATAACTTAATGAGCACAAGCACTAAAAATTTTGCTTAGTATCATCCATTCGAGCACCTACAGGAAGTTAGAGCAAAATATGTCTGAGACACAATTTGGTTTCAGACACGGTCTGGGAGCACGTGAGGCACTATTTAGCATCCAGGTGCTTATCCAGAAGGCACGAGACGTCAATTGTGACATATTCGCATGTTTAATCGATTTTGAAAAGGCCTTTGACAAGGTCCGACAAAGGAAGTATATTGAAATCTTAAAAGGAGCACGCTTAGATGACAGAGACATTCGTTTAATAGCAACTCTATACACAAACCAAAGAGCTACTGTCCGTCTAGGAAAAGACCTGTCTCCTGAGGAGTACGCCAGGGATGAGTTCTTTCGCCAATGTTGTCTAACATTTACTCAGAGGAAGTGTTTAAAGAGGCACTTCATGATGTTCAAGATGGCATTTCCATCAACGGGCAGGTTATTAACAATCTGAGATATGCAGATGACACGGTGCTGTTGGCAGAGACTGATACATCGAGTTGTTAACGTAAGCGACCTATACGGGATGAAGCTGAACGGCAAAAAGACTCATATCCTTACCATGAGTAAAAACAACATTAACAACACTCAGTTCTAGGTGAATGATACGGCCCTTACGTAAACAAGGCAAATCTCGTATCTCGGCTGCAACCTTAATCAAGACTAGAACCACTCGCAAGAGATCAAATATAGAACAGAGGGGGCAAGAAGTACGTTCAATTGCATGCGGAGTGTGCTTTCAACTTCCAGATGAAAACTCGAGTCCTCCGATGTTATATATTTTCGGTACTGCTCTATGGGGCGGAAGCATGGACCCTTACAGACTTCTCAGCCAAACGTATGGAGGCTTTCGAAATGTGGTGTTACCGATGCATGCTCAGAATATCATGGATTCATCGCGTGACAAATTTAATGCTACCGTGCTGGATCGTATGAGATAGGAACTTGAAACTATGAACATCATTAAAACGAGAAAGCTTGAATATTTAGGGCATGTCATGAGGAACGAAAAATACCATCTCCTCCAGCTGCCCCAGCTGATACGGCAGGGCAAGATCGAGAGCAAACGAGGTTCCGGCCGATGAAGAACTTCGTGGATCAAGAACCTTAGGCAGTGGACAGGAATTACCTCTAGCATCCTGTTCAGATCAGCAATAAACAAAGTTATCTGGACAAACGTGATAGCCAACATCCATAGAGGATAGGCACTAAAAGAAGAAGATGGAAAACTGAAGTTTCTACTAGCACCTCATAATCTTTTCTGTACTACTTTGCGGTGTTGCCATATTCTGATTTTTTGTGAAATATTCTATACTTTCTCAAATGTCTTCATCGAAAATTAAATTTTCTACTAAGACCTTTATCCAATCCTAGAATATTTTTCTAATCGTCTGCGGAGTTGTCATATTATTCAGATTCTCGTCTGAAAAAGTGTGCTTTTTAATTATTATGTTCAACTTCATTTGAACTAGAATGAACGAAATGTTTTTAAATATACTGAATGTTTCCTCCAACTCTAAAATATTCGTATATTCTCTTGCCACGTTGCCATAATGTGTTAAATTGTATACCATTTTTTTAAATAATTTTCAATAATTATTATAAATTTTAATTTAAGTTGAGTGAACTCAACGGCTCTACCAGAAAATGATGAATAGTAACCGTTGAAAATTAAAGCTTCTACTAACACCCTATCAAATACTACAATGTTTGTATAGTCGTTTGCGGTGTTTCTATATTGTTATGTTTTTCTGCAAATGTGCATGCCTTTTTAATAATTTTCAAGCATTTTAAATAGAATAAATTCAATGTTTTGAATGAATGTTTTATCCAAAATGAGAGCTTCTACTTGCAACACTTTTATAATCTTTTGCGACGCTGTCATATTGTGATTTTCCTCGGAAACTCAATGCCTTTTTAATAATTTTCAATAATTACAAAGCTGAATTTCAATATTTTTTATGGTAGTGGCACACACACACTAAAGGGTGATCCTATGGCGCTCGACGAGCGGTGTGTTTGAAGATGTTGATTGACACGGTTCTTGAATAGTTGTAGGTTGTAATTAGGGCCAAGGAAAGTCTAGGTAGACCTCCCTTAGATCGTTCCAGTTTGCAGAATTGTAATGCCAGATTTTGCGAGGTAATGGTAATTAATGTTTTTACTAAAAAAATAATGTTTTATCAAAAATTCTACCAACACCTTTCATCCATTAGAACTGGCTGGTATCTTTTAATCGTTTGCGGTGATGCCATATTGCGAAATTTGTCTGTAAAATTGTATGGTTTTTTTCATGCTGTTCAGTTTGAATTTAAATAGATTAAACTCAATATTTTTACCAAAATTAAATGAATGTTTCATTGAAAATAAAAGTTTCTACTAACACCCCAATATTTAAGTAATTTATAATTGTTTGCTTTGTTGCTGTACTGTAACTATTTTTTTTATAAATTGTATATTAGAGGATTGGATGCGGCTTAACCAATTTTTGACAATAGAACATACAAACATTTAAAAAAGAAAACTAGTAAATCTGGAAGGTAAAATTTAAGTACCCTGTACACAAACGTAACTCATATAGGGAAATAAATTACACTATGGCAACGTCCAACAGATTAAAAGAGTATTTTTGAATAACTAATTCACTACCACCCAATGAGAAATTTCTTTCTTTGAGTTTTGCAGCGCATATCCCACTTTTGATCCTGTTATTTCTGAACTTCTTCATCCATAGTAATGGTATGAACTGCATGCCTTTTAAAAATTTCTTCAATCTTCAATATATATTTTTCATTCTTTTTAACGTATCTTGGGTTAGTTTGAGATACATTTGCCCTGTCACATCTTGTAGTTAATTCTTCAATTTATTTTAGCTCTAACCCATTTTTCATAGGCATGCCTGCATTCCTGTTAAAAAGTTCTTCAATATATATATTTTCATTCTTTTAACCTTAACGTATCTTGGGTTAGTTTGGGATACATTTACCCTGTCGCATCTTGTATTTAGTTCTTCAATTTATTTGCCCTGCTTTCTTAGGTCTAACCCATTTTTGGTTGCATGTAATCAAAGACATTTAAACTTAATGTCTTTGCATGTAATAGAAGCAATTCCGTCGTTGCTAGAATCTCGCCTGTAATTCATGGCTTTTCTTTTTGCTGTTCTATAGATCTCAGTTTTTCTTCTGTAACGTGTCGTACTGATCTTGTATCCGAAATTATGTGCTTTTAAATCTTCTGTAAACAATGAAGGTCTTAACTGCTCCAGCTTACTCCCAAGATCAGTCTGAGCATATATTCGGCTTTTTGCGAGGAGTTACTTTTTTTTCTTCTTTAATTGAATCAAATATGGATTGATCTTTGCTTTCTTGGTGCCATGGATCTGGCATTATGTATCTGTATCTTCTTTATCGATTGTAGTATATGATCTTAGAAGCACTTTTCGTAATACCACTCTGAATCTAGCGCATTTTAGCAAAAGCTTCTAATATCTGGGGTGCCTCCTAGGTTACCTGTTCTCGCTTATAATCTCCTAATTTGTTTCAACGAAAACAAAACCATTATGATATTTCAATTCATTGTTATTATTAATTCAAAATCCTCCGTTAACTAACGGACATCATCTAGACCTCCAATCCTAAACGCCACTGTAGATAGATATTTTCAAGTACTGACTTAAGCTACAGAAAAAAAATCATTTAAGCTAGAATGGAATGAACTGCAATCAGTACCAGGTGGTTTCAAGGTACCTTACGATTACCGCTAGTGATTTATATTCGCCTAATAGCTTTCTTATAAAATCAAGCCTATTTTATGCTAATATCATCATTATCATCAATCAATCCCCGTCAGTATGATTATTTATTTTATAAGGGCAATTACAAAATATAACGAATCAGTACCATAGATGAAGAACAAAGGGAGTCACAATAGAAGAAGCAAAGGAACGAGCAAAACCACTTTAATGGACGAGGGTCGAGGAGGAAGAATGAAGCAGCGAATGTTTGCTTTTTATGCCCCTGCAATGTCGTCTGCCTATAGAACTACACTAAACAGGCCTCTCAGTACTTACAAACCTGTTTAATACTCCTCCTCTCCCAATCCGTTTGTCGCTCAACCAAATGACGCAGATGCCATTTAAAAATACCAGTCATACCAGCCATGGTATGTATACATGGTTGCATACCTACCTAGTTTTTTTCCATATATTTTATTAAATATATGGTTTTTTCTAACTGTGAATTCGCACATACTATAGCTAATTATGTATCTATTTAGGTGTGGTACCTGGCACCCGCGATCATAGATGCGATAACGAATTCAAAAATTGACCTTTGGTTTAATTACAGGCCGAAAAATCTAGAGCTCAGTTTAAGTGCGTTCAAGAGAATGTTATATGAACAAGGCACCCATTCCACTAGCACCAGCAGGGTACTAAAAATAACCGATGAAGGCTCAGTAGGATCTGCAGGCAGCGAGTAGTACTCTACTGATTCTAATACCCTAATATCTTTGTCTCTCGACTAGATGAATGAAATGTTATTTCAAACATGATATGAATGCCTTCTACTTCTAAATTCTTAGAGAACACATTTTTGCTGGTATTGACAGTTGAACTGTGACAAAAATCTGTAGGAATCAGGCCAACCAGATTCTGCGTCATCATCAAGGACTGCAGGGAAGCTGAACTATCGAGGTACACATCGTGTCCATGCGGCTTGTGTATCTTCCTTCATTTCATGTTCATTGCCTCCAAAAATACGGAAGATACGGATTCCAAATTCACAACTTTGAGAATATTTACGTATTCACCTACTTGTGGCTCTGATATCCTAATTTTAGAAATGCTGATCGAAACAGTTAAGATACCGTTTAGAAATACCAGCCATACATACCTCAGCGAAGAATATTACTGTAACCGAACGAGTCAAAAATTGTGATTTTTTTACGAGTTCAATTGATTCTTTCGCCATTCTTCTGCTTTCCTGCTTATTCGACAGCATAATAAAGCAGCTAAGATGCCGTAAAGTGGATTTGTTGGATTTTGTGCGGTGTATACGAAAAATACGATTATCCAAAGATAGGATATTAAAATTTAAAATGATTTATACAGGGTGGCTGCGAAATGTTTTTTTTTTCGATAAAATAATTGCTTAATCCAAAATATCAACTGTTAACTTTCAGATATGCATTATATCAGTAAAGCCTGTCACACAAAATGTATTTAATTTTACACTCTAAACGGACCGAAGACAATGCCAATGTTTAATTTTAAATGACACTCTATATATTCAGATGCTCCATTAAACTTCATTTCCGACAAAGGGGTCGCAAGTTAGTATTTGTTTCGGAAATGGTGCTGCAGGACCCATTTGAAAATATCATCATGGCTGCTCTGGGATGTCAGAAAAATGCGCCCCCCAAGGCAGAAGGCATCCATGATGATTTTTTTTAATGGGTCCTGTAGTCCCATTTCCACAACAAATATCAACTTGCGACCCCTCATCGGAAAGGAAATTTAATGGAGAATCCAAATATACAGGGTGTCATGTATTGAGTGGAGTTACGCTGGCCGACGCATTACTGCTTAACTACTTGTTTTAAATGGGTTAAGTTTGTATTAGATGTGATACCACTTGTGTTTTTAAACGTCGTCCTACAATCTGAAAGCTGTTTGGAACTCCCTGCGACTCATGTCAACAGGTTTTTTGTATGAAATGCGCCAATTTAACAACCATAAAGGAGGATGCAGTTGCGCTAACAAGGACGCTCATATTTTTCTGTCCAGCATGTATAAATAAGCTGAAACAACTCTCAATAGTGCCCTTTAAAAACTATGACGGAAATGAGGGTGAACACGATAATAAACAGGAACCGACTGATAAACTGTGACCTGAACCTGTTAATCTGCCCAAGGAAAATCAGGATGGACTCGGCATTGTGGCTAATGGGGATACAGGGATCATTTCACCTGCCCTAGAAAAGATAGCAGGCGAAATTGAAGATACTGAGATAGATAATGGACCAGAAATATTGCATGCTCAACTTAAATATAAGAAATTAATAGATGAGCAAGAAGATACAATTGCTGAATTGAAAAATGAAATTATTGAACAGATGGGAAACTTGAAAGATAAGGAAGATATATTTAACGAAAGTAAGCAGACCATACTAAAACTTCAAAATGAGGTAATAGATCTAAGAACAATGAATGAAAATATGGTTGATACAATAATTAGAATGCTTGAAAATGATAATAATCTATATCAAATTGAGCTGGAAAAATTGCAACAAAATGTAAATAAGTCTTTTGGTTTTGAATCTCACCCAGAAAAGGGAATAAGAAATGGCGATGGAGTGAAAAATATTGTCCTGGGAACCTCAGCTGAGATACATGAAGCATACCAAAGTGGCAGTTGTCCTAAGGTAGAGGTATCAAATGAATATAGGAATATTCTTGTACGGTCTGATGATTATGGAAAGAATATTGGTAAGGACACAGGTGATAACTATAAAGTTCTATTAATATATAAGCCAGGTGCATCACTTGAACGTGTTATTGAACACATGGGGGAGCTAATGAAAGATTTTCGTTCTATGGATCATGTATTTGTTATTGCTGGACCTAATAATTTCCTCCACATCATTAAGGTTAAGACTATTCAGAATGTTAATGTTACATTTGTGGTGGTGCCATATGGTATCACAAAAAACTGAACAATTTAAAGTTTAAATTTAATACAAAACTTAGGGAATTCATATGCAAACTGGATGGTATAGTGTCTGGTGAATTGGATATTATGCCAAAAACAATAAAGACTTATTTAGTTGATACGATTGTTAATAAAATTGTGTGCTTCAAGACAAGATTTAAAAACTGATATTTGTTGATATGGTTGACTTGGCCACTGAGGGGGAATGGGAGTGTAGGGCCAACACAATTGATTCTCACCAAAAATTTGATTTGTCAGTTATCACTGGGACAGTGACAATATTTTGAATATAGATAAGATAGATGCGTTTTTTTTAGATAGCACGCACCCGTTAGCAAACCAAGTTTAGTCACTGGTATCGGTAATGCCAGCGGTACTTAGAAGCACACTGTACCAATTTTCGTTTATTGAATCAAAATATCAGAGGAGTAAACACTAAAATGATATAGTTAAAAAATAGTCTATTAGAATGTGAATTGGACTATCATTTTGTAGCAGTTACAGAGACGTGGCTCAATGATTCAGTTCACAAATCAGAATATTACATTTTCTGTGCATAAGAATCACGTCGCCGCGCGCCGTCGGTGATCAGTCTGGCTCATCTGATTTTATTCACAGCAGATCGAAATAATTCTATTGATGTCAGACCTGTCCATTGTCGCAAGTTTCTTAGCCATGATATTCGACGTCTTCCTTGCGATCTTTTTCCATCGAATTTACCCTGCGTTATAAGTTGAAGCAGCTTGTACTTCGTGTTGTTCCGCATGATATGCCCAAAGTATGACAGTTTTCGTTGTTTCACTGCTTTCAGCAGTTCTTTGTCTTTTCGCACGCGCATCAATATAGCCTCGTTGGTCACATCATGGGTCCATGAAGCTCTCAGCATACGGCGATAGCACCACATCTCGAAAGCTTCAATCCGCTTATAAGTAGCTTCGGACACCGTCCATGCTTCTACGCCTTACGAAGATGTAGACTCAGGTTCATGCTACAGAGAAACTTTTTCATACGGTTGAATGATGATCGTGCTTTTTCAATCTTTGCTTTGATTTTGTAAGAATTGTTCCATTTCTCACTCAGACTTGCTCCTACGTATGTTATTGTTGGAGTCTTTGTAGTACGTATCAATTCACGTAGGATTGGGCATTGATGTCGTTTTTACTGACTATCATAATATTAGTTTTTGATATATTCAAGCGCATGTTAAATTTTTGACATATGTCGACCACTCTATCGATCAGTCTTTGAGGTCCTTCAGCGCTGTCAGCAATCAACACGGTGTCATCCGCATATCTCAAATTGTTGACATTTTCTCCATTTATCAAGATGCCATCATGTTCATCTTCCAGTGCTTCTCTGAACAGTCGTTCTGAATATACATTAAACAATAGAGGAGACAGTAGACAGCCCTGTCTGACACCCCGCTTCACGGAAAATTGCGTCGACGATCTATCATCCACTCGAACACACGCTGTTTGCTGCCAATACAATTTAGCTTTAATACGGATATCTCTATCATCAAATCCTGACTGATTTAGAATTTGGATTAGCTTATCACGGTTAACTCTATCGAACGCTTTCTTAAAATCAATGAAACAAGTGAAGACATTGCAATTTACGTCTCTGGCCCTTTGAATTAAAACATTTAAGATAGACAGTGCCTCTTTGCTGCCTCCAGCTTCCGATATATGCGTTCGTGAATAACCTTAAGGAGAACCTTCAAGAAATGGCTCCTTAGGCAAATAGTCCTGTAATCTTCGAATGTTTTGGCTGTAGGCTTTTTAGGAATTGGTATAAATGGTGACACTAGCCAGTCCTTAGGGATATTTTCAGTTTCATAAATTTGGTTAAATAGATCCGTGATAATGTCCAGATGCACTTCATCAATAAGTTTAGGCAGGTCTCTAAGAACTTCATCTGGATCTGGTGCCATGTTGTTGTCTTCTTATTTCTTTAGGAACTTCTCAACAGGTAATGGGAGGTCCTCCTCTAACTGGCGTTTCCGTGATAACTGACATTCGATTATCATCATCGTAAAGAGTATGTATGTATTAACGCCATCTATTTATTTTATCATTTACGATAAACAGTGCATGTCCATTTACATCGGTGACAATGTCAGTTTGTCTGGAAGGCGCATTTCAGCAGCTTCTTTTAATTTTTTGTGCATATTAAGTATGTCATATTTTTTTATCTAGTTCTTCTATTTCGTTACACTGCTGTTCCAACCAGGTCTTTTTGGCTTCTTTGATTTTCCTTTTGATGTTCTGGTGAGTCTGTTCATATTCTTATATTCTTATCTTTGTTTTTCACTTTTCTGCGCTGGTCCATAAGATCCAGAATCTTATCTGTCATTCACTTGTTATTTTCCCTTCTTGGCTTAGAAGAAATATTTTCGTCCACTACTGTTGTCATAGTATTTGCAATGGGTTTAACTTTCTGTTCTGCCGAGTGTTCTACATTTGAATCGATGTCTCCTCGAACTTCAGCCATTTTTACATTTATCTGCTCTTTCACCCGTAGTATGACGTTTTGATCTTTCAATTTTTGTGTATCATATCTTTTGTATTGCAGCTTCCTGTCGCTTTTCTTTAGCCGTAATCTGAGAGTTGACAATAACAAGTTATGATCTGAATAAATGTCTGCACCTGGATATGTCTTTACAGGCGTAAGTGAATTTCGAAACCTCTTATTTACTGTGATAAAGTCAATCTGATTTCTGACTATGTGTTGGTCATTGTCTACAGGTGCTTTACAAGTATATAATCGTCTGGGAGGTAACTGGAAGAAAGTGTTCATTATTGAGTGGTCAACTTCTTTGCAGAATTGTAACAGTGTCTGTCCTTTAGCGTTTCTCTCATCCAGTCCATAAGGACCCACTATATTCTCGTGCACTCCTTTGCCAACTTTAGCGTTAAAGTCGTCCATTAAAGCTGTTACTTCTTCCTTTTTTGTCTGCTTCCGTGCTGTTTTTATGTCATCATAGAATTTTTCAACCTCTTCATCGCTACCATCGCATGTTGGTGCATAGACCTGTATAATATTAAGCCTACACGGAGTGGACTTTAGCTTCATTATTGCCACTCTATCTGATACCGGTATCAAACCAAGTGACTATAATTGCAACCTCATTTCTACGCTGTGGGTTATCCTCACCTGAATAGTAAATATGGTGATCATTCACATCAGATCTTCCAGTGCCTGGCCACCTTACTTCGCTGCAATCGAGAATATCAATTTTCAGCCGTAGCATTTAGCTGCTTTCCCTGCTTGGAACATGCTCCTAACATTCCATGTTCCTATTCGATGCTTGTTAACTAATTTAATTTTTGTTGACCGGGGGATTCTTCGCACCCTCTCCCCATTTAAGGGGTGCCCGGGAATGAGGGCCATTTCTGTTTGAAACTGAGCCATAATGATATGCTGGGGAAGAATGTATCAGGTAGTGTCCCCTTGCTTTCCTGATAATAGTTTCAGCCGCCCATTCTCGGTCAGACGCTGTTTGTAGCAGCTCACTATGAGTACCGACGCTACCTCTCGACTTCGACCTTACCGGCATTGGAGGCCCTACCAGTAGTTATGCTACCGCCGCCATTGTTCTCAGACTCATTGAGGCTACTGAACTCTCTCACCGCGACAATCCTTGATATTATTTACCCACCGCTTTTCCTGCTTTCCTAATAATTAGATCAGTCAATAAACAACTTAGATGCCAACTAGAAATACTACGCATACCAATGAGCCTTTTCAAGTTAATATGGAATAATTATAAGATCAAACGAACTTACCTTAAGTGATGTTCGATCTTAATTATATGAAGGCTTCGTCGAAATAAATAAACAGTGTAGTATCCCGCATTCCATGCATATTGGCCACAAATTTTAAAGCAAACCTAAAAACGCTGATGCACATCCCTCACACCCGTCGCCTGCCTATATTACTAATCAGTCTTTTTAAAGCCATATAAAAATGTTGCAACATGTGTTCATGGGTATTAATATTTATTTTATTTTTATTAGGGAGGGGCTGGGACTTTATTTATTTCGACGAAGCCTTCATATAATTAAGATCGAACATCACTTAAGGTAAGTTCGTTTGATCTTATAATTATACTCGGCTTCGTCTCATAAATAAACAGTGTAGATGTTTAAAGCTCATGTTGCAGCATTTTATATTTTAGTCTAGATAAAAGCCAGACATATAATAATTTTTATATTACTTTTAGTAAGTGTGATAATGTAATTACAAATTACAACATATAGGAAAAAAAAAAAAAAAAATATTATCTATAATATTATTAGAACTTATTGTTATTGTAACAACAAAACTTCCAAAAAAAAGAAGAAAAAAAACTAGTTAACAGGTATAGGTCCCTACCAATAGTATAATTTTTAAACAGAACGTAATACAGATTGGGCAAATTCCTTATTATCTATCACTGGTCTGTTATAAAACCTAGCAAAAGTTTCTGAGTTTTTTGACCAGCCCGCTGCCAATCGAATGGCATCAAAATTTACTCCCGCGCGAGCTGCTGAAGAGGTTGAGGCGTGCCTTGTACTTTGAGGCTTAAAAAGGTTTGTATCCAGCCCGCTTGCCTGTAAGATATTTTTTATCCACCTACTAATCGTTTGGGTGGTAGCTTGATGATGGGGTCTTTTGTAGGTAATAAAAAGGGTTTTACATGAATTTCGTAATTCTTTGGTCTTTTCTAAATATTTAATTAGAGCCCTAGCTACACATATTTGGGGATCCGTATTAAAGAATGGAAGAATAAGAAATGGTTGGGGCTTATTTAAAGCCGAAGTTTTTAATCTATTAACAATTTTAATTTCTATTTTATCAGAACGAATTAAAATATTATTAATTTTTATTAAACTTAATGTCTGAATTCGTTGACCAGTAGATAGGGCCAGTAAAACAACCAGTTTTTTGGTTAACATTTCAAGAGAAACTGTATTATTTTCGAGAGATTTTACATAGGTTAGAACAATACTAGGGTCCCAAATATTTTCATATCTCGGCAGCGGTGGTTTTTTAGAAAATATACCTTTAAAGAACCTTTTAATACGGAAATCCGAACCTATTTCGGGGCCTGCTATTTGGCCAATAGCAGCTCTGTAAGAGTTAAGTGTGCCATAGGAGGCGCCCTTATTAAATTGGCTAGTTAAAAAACTCATAACTCTTGTCACTGTTACCTCGAAGGGATTAAATTGGTTAGAAATGCAAAACTGCCACCAATTTTTGAGACCTACCGAATATTGTTTTAGAGTAGATTCTGTTATAGAAGAAATACATATGTCTACAGAGTCTTGAGGAACCTTTCCTCGTAAGAGCGCTTTCCGGATAACTTCCCTACAACCAGGGAAAGGCTTTTGGAAAGTGGATGAGGTATTCCGCTAAAAGAAAGTAACATGTTCGTGGGTTCAAAAATTAATGGTTCTGTTATTAATAATGATTTGAACAATGGATACCATGGTTGAGAGACCCAAAAAGGCACCACTACAATTCCCTCTGCTTTGTCCTTAATAATCTTTTGTAAGACTCTTAGGATTACTGAAAAAGGAGGGAAAGCATAGAAATCAAGATCAGTCCAATTTAGGGTAAAAGCATCGACTTTAAAAGCCTCTGGGTCTTTCAACCATGAAACAAATTTCGAACATTTATTATTTAAGCGACTTGCAAATAAATCAATATTTGGGTTTCCAAATTTATGTATAATATCATCAAATGCATAATCAGCAAGGGTCCATTCAGTTTCTTTATGAATTTGCCTAGACGCTTGATCAGCATAAACATTGTCTTTGGTATTAATGTATGAGGCAAAAATGTAAATATTTCTTTTCTGGCACCAACACCATATTTTTCGAGCTATGTTATTAAGCTTTTGAAATCTAACACTTCCCATCCGGTTTATAACTGATATGGCAGTCGTATTGTCTACTCTGCAAATAATATTACAATTCGAATTCTTTGTTGCCAAACATTTTAGGCCGAAATATACAGCTAATAACTCTAGAATATTAATGTGGTATTTTTTCTCGTCTTCAGACCAAAAACCAAAAGTAGTTCTATTATCACAAACAGCCCCCCATCCGGTTCCCGAGGCATCGGTATAAATTTCAACTTCAAAACTGTCTGTTCGGATTGTATTAAAACCGTTTGGTATTTTGTCTAACCACCAGGTAATATCGGAGTATAAAGTGGGGGATATATACATGCTTGCATCATAATTATATCTAGAATTTAACAGTGCAAGATATTTTTCTCTTTCGAAGAGCTTTAAGTACAAAAAACCATATTTAATTGCTGGTGCAGCAGAAACTAAGGTGCCAATAAATTTTGAGAATTCTCGAATTTTACATTGTTTTAATGCCTGAAACCTTGTTAACATCGCAATTATTTTAAAACGTTTTTTATCTGGCAAATATAACCGCATATCAGTTGTATTATAAACAAAACCCAAATATTGACAAATATGACCTGGAATAAGATTACTCTTATTATAGTTTATCAAAAAACCCATCTGTTCTAAAAGGCTTATAGTTTCTTTTATATTATCTTCACATTCTACCTGTGACTTTCCTAAAAGTAGTAAGTCATCTAAAAACGCCACAGATAAATAACCCTTCTTTCTAAGCATAGCAAGAATTGGTTTTAAGATTTTTGTAAAGATAAATGGAGCGCAGTTTAGGCCGAAAGGTAGAACATTGTATTCAAACAAGGATCCATTAAATCTAAATCTTAAAAATTTTCTATGGGATTCCTTGATAGGTATATGATAGTAGGCATCTTTTATATCAATACTAGCCATAAAACCGTTAGGTATAAGTAGACGAGAGACCGTTCTATGGTCCTCAATCTTAAAGTGTGAAACATTTATATACTTATTGAGTGATTTTAAATTTATTATTAAACGATAAGATTTATCTGGTTTTGGAACAGTAAAGATAGAAGAAATGAATTGGCCCTCACTTGACTCAACACTTGAAATTGCGCCCTCTTTTAACAGTTTTTGAATTATATCACCTATAATTAACTTTTCACTATGTGATAGCTTATGTTCTGAGGGGACGAAATGTTGTGTAGGAACCTTAAAAAAGGGTATGCTAAAGCCTTTAATATAAGATATAATTCGGTCATTAATGGCAAATTTTTTCCAAATTTGAGCATAATGCTTTAATCGACCACAGGTTTCACTAACCTCTAATAATGTTGTCTGCGGTTCTCCCCCTGCGATTGATGGCGATATGGTTTTTTCGACTGTTGTGCTTTGTACCGTTGAACTAGAGGCTTCCTGCTTCTGTTGCTGGGAACACGGTAGACCCGTCCACCCTGATAGGTTCCCCTCTTTATTGAAGATGGACGTCTGAAGTTTTCCTGTCTTGATGTTGAAGGTTGATTTCCAGTACCCTTTTTCTGAATTTTTAGTTGTTCACTAGCTTTGTCGAGGTCTTTGGCCATCTTAATAGTGCTATCTAGGTCTTTACCAAAAAGCCATTCAGTTATGGGTGTATCTGTTAAGGTGTCCTTAAGATCTTTATTTATGTTTAAAGATATTAATTCTCTACGAGAAACAGATTCCATGTGATGAACGTCGCAAAGTAAACGACCAATATCATTTAAACACTCGATATACGTCATATTTACCCCCTCCCCTTCTTTTAACATATCTGTAATAAGCCTAGCGACACCTGAGGTTGCGGCCCCTATCTGGCACTGAAGATTTGACAGGCGAGTGTCACGACGAATTGTATTTTCTGGAAGTGCTTTTTTAACTTCCATATTGATTTTTGGGGGATTCAGTTCAACACAATTTTCCGGAGGGAGGTATTTTTTAATCAAATCACTCTTTGATTCTGATGATAACCCAGACTGTAAAATTCTAACCCAACGTGAAGCCATTTCTGGTTGAATAGGATCAGAAAAAGATTTTTCTTGCTTTTCATCTTCCTCCAAGAGAGATAAGGCTTGTTTAATAGGGGCTGGCATATGATCATCACTTTGTGCAGCTTGTTGGGTATTAGTGTCTCTTGGTGAGCCACCTGAGAACAAGAAACCAGTAGATAGCGGAGAAAATATCCGAGGGAAAAAAGAAAAAATAAGAACAAACTAGTATATCACCACCCTAGGTAATAATATTTAAAAATTACGGTAGTTCGCCTCAGCATAGGAAATATTAATTTTACAATATCGTATTGCCACCCTAGGCAAAAAACAATATTTATCTTCCCAATATTGTATAGCCACCCTAGGCAAAAAACAATATGGTTATTTTCAAATTGTTATCTCAGTCACCCTAGACTGATATTATTAACTCGACAGTCAATTAGAATTTTTAAAACCTGTAAAACTCTGCCTCTCTGGATAAACAAATAGCCTTGTAAAATATCTATAAGATAAAACAGTACATACTATTATTTTCAATTCTTCGAATATCAGCAATTTCACTACGTTCGCTGCCATTATCCGAATCAGACGACCTAGAAGAATATTCCTCAGAAGAAGGAGATGTCGATCTTTTTCTTCTTTTCCCTCTCTCAAGTCTATCTAAACGTCGTTCAATACTTCTTAAAATTCTAGTCGAAACACTTTCATTTTCACTAACAGAAAAGTTACCCCGGTCTGGCGACGGACTTCTACGCCTTTTCCTAAAACGCGAACGGGATTTATTCATTTTAAAAGCCCGATCTACCCGCCAAACCGTAACACAAAACTTCAAAAAACAGTCTTACGAGACGAAATACTGATGCGTGTAGCCGTCTATACACAAAAAACGAGACTGATTAGTAATATAGGCAGGCGACGGGTGTGAGGGATGTGCATCAGCGTTTTTAGGTTTGCTTTAAAATTTGTGGCCAATATGCATGGAATGCGGGATACTACACTGTTTATTTATGAGACGAAGCCGAGTATAATTTACTTTTTAATTGATTACGTGCACCTTGTAGCTCATGATACGTTTTCTGTTCTTCTAATTAAAATTTGCCAGTAACGTACGTCGCCAAACTCTTTCTCATATCCTAATTTTATCTTGACTATTCATTCATTCTCTTAAGACTTATTGTGACTCATCCACGATCACCAAGAAGGATTTTATGGTTCGTAGTACTTCGTAGATGGTATTATTCATTCGGATTTCTTTACCAAGATGCGTACCCTTAATCTCTGAAGTCCTAATATTTATGTTATCCAATAAAACAGTTAAGACCGTAGATTTGTAATGAATAAATAAATACCAGTTAACCAACATAAATAGGAAGTTAGTTATTATTACTTTCTATAAAATCCGAAACCCGAAACTATATGCTATGTACTGTAATAATATTATGGTAACATAATAAAAAATTCATACTCCTAGCACTTCTCTAATCCTAATTTTTTCATTCTTCGACCAAACAACTAAGATTCCGATTGGAATACCAACCATACCAACCATAATAACCAAAAAGGTGTGCGAGTATGCATGGCTACCTGTATCATAATATTACCTTTGATTCTTTATGCCACCCTAATTTTATTGCCAATCAACATAGAAACAAACCTAAGCCTGGTTGGTTGGTCGATGATACACGATTCATTCATTCATAGAACATAGATGATGATGATCATTGATCAGGAACAAATTTTGCGATTCTGGTGTTTAGTATATTGTTATATGGAATGAGGGATTTACAGAGAACTATTTAACCAAAAAATTCAACCCAGGTATGACGATATAGATCCAACACATAAAAAACAACCTCAAGCGCAGGTAGAATGGAGCAAACCTTTCCAACGAATACCATTAGCTATCTCGCTTCACACCATACATATGCGCGTCAAGGTACCAGTGGTACCTGATGAAAGCACTCTCAGCGTTAAGTACATTTGCCCATAGGTATCTCTGCTACCCTGTCGGTGTCCTACCCAAATACCTACTTGCGAAAGTGACAGTGATACCCAGAATCCGCGGCATGATACCCAAGGTTGCAAGGTTGCGGTGTAGGACTTACGTTGAGTTGTCTCCTGATTCTTCCAAAAGACGAATTAATGGATATTTCTTTTAATTTTTTTCTCAGCAAGTGGTCCCTAGATGAAATCTGATTTAAAGAGAGAATATCAACATGGCCGCTCGGTGAAGTTAGAAACAACATTCGTTTTGCCAATAAATCTTGTAACATAAAGGTGCATGTTTCATTTGAAAACTCGGATAAAAGTGCGTTCGAATGAGGAGTTTTTTAAAACATAAAACATGTTTATGTTTCAAGATTTATAGAAACATTTCTTCTCTATCGAGCAGTGAAAACCGCAGTTTCCCAATGTATTTGGTTAATTTTTTGTTCACGATTTTCCGAGAGTCTGCTGTTTTGAACTTTTCTTACGCAAAGCTTTTGTGAATAACTGAAAATCCGGAACAGCTACTGAAAAAGAAATAATATTTCAGTTTTGATTCCATAATTATTCCCATATATATCTTAAAATCGCATGGCTCTCCTCACTTATATGAAAACGAATATCTACCTTGGAAAGGGAAATCGATTTACCGTTATAGGTTTATTAGGGATCCAGAAGCAACCGACTGTAAAGTAAAGGTACCACTTTCCCTTTCAATTCTACCTGGGTTTCGGGTACCAACCAGTAGGTACCAAAAAGCTTCACAAACCCCGCCCTGAGGAACATAATTTTTGATTCGCTGCGCTCAGTCATTGAAATCCGCAATAATTACGCTAATTTACTTTTCCATTAACGCGGGTGCTCGCAAAGTGGAATTACTGGTACTGAGAGAATAGGAAATCAGAAGCACCTAAAGAGAAAATATTATGAATAAACCGGTACTGCTTGGCTACCTGGACTGGTGACCGACAGGTGCACGGTTCCGCTTACCTGGCTCAATAACGCACCTGTGTATTCACCTGCCTGTTACTTCTGCTATTCTGGTATTGAGGTACCTGTAAATCAACTTGTTTATCAGGTATTCTCGGGTACCGCTGTGGAGTTGCGCATTCGGTACCGCCGGCACTATAAGCGCGCGCTTTTTTAATTATTTATTTGCTCTAAAATATTTGATATTTGACCTAAAACTAATACAAATTTAACAATATATACATACTTACAAATAAATATCTATATACTACCGACTAAGGTGGTACCTAACAAGCGTCCACCTAAACCTAAGTAAATAAATTACAAGATATTTTAATTCTAACGGCTTCAGGCTGTCCTTCCTGGGGGGGGGGGGGGCATCCTAGTATGCTAGTCCTTGTTCTGGATTTTTATAGCACCACCT